>JACXGM010004957.1:20775-36570 GCA_016801145.1 Umbra pygmaea
ATATACACTACAGAGATGTTAAATATACACTACAGAGATGTTAAATATACACTACAGAGATGTTAAATATACACTACAGAGATGTTAAATATACACTACAGAGATGTTAAATATACACTACAGAGATGTTAAATATACACTACAGAGATGTTAAATATACACTACAGAGATGTTAAATATACACTACAGAGATGTTAAAGTTACACTACACAGATGTTAAAAATACACTACAAAGATATTAAATATACACTACAGTGATGTTAAATATACACTACAGTGATGTTAAATATACACTACAGTGATGTTAAATATACACTACAGAGATCTTAAATATACACTACAATGATGTTAAATATACACTACAGAGATCTTAAATATACACTACAGAGATCTTAAATATACACTACAGTGATGTGAAATCAACACTACAGTGCTGTGAAATATACACTACAGTGATGTTAAATATACACTACAGTGATGTTAAATATACACTACAGTGATGTTAAATATACACTACAGTGATGTTAAATATACACTACAGTGATGTTAAATATACACTACAGTGATGTGAAATATACACTACAGTGATGTGAAATATACACTACAGTGATGTGAAATATACACTACAGTGATGTGAAATATACACTACAGTGATGTGAAATATACACTACAGTGATGTGAAATATACACTACAGTGATGTGAAATATACACTACAGTGATGTGAAATATACACTACAGTGATGTTAAATAAACACTACAGTGATGTTTAATAAAACACCAGAGTGATGTTAAATAAATACTACAGTGATGTTAAATAAACACTACAGTGATGTTAAATAAACACTACAGTGATGTTAAATAAACACTACAGTGATGTTAAATAAACACTACAGTGATGTTATTAAACACTAGATTAATGTATAATAAACACCCCATTGATGTTAAAAAAAACACCAGAGTCACTCGAAAGTGTGGTTAAATATTAAATACAGAGAAGTTGTAAGTAGCGCGTGCACAAGAGTGTTACCGTTCTCTCTCCATCTGGTGAAGCTTGTCATTCTTGATGGCTTCAATCACCAGGTTGTTGTGGGGGTCATCCTAAATATAAAAACCAATATGGCCGACTTGCAAAGCACACCACACAGTAATTATTAATACATTAATGTTTAAAACATTCCAGCCACTAATGAACGAGTGCTCACGTTGGCTGGGATGTATTTGTCCTCCTCGTCGATTCCTAGGGGAACACAGGTGAGCTTCTGAAAAGCCTTTTTCATTCTTTCTCTATCTCCTGTGGCGTAGTAACAAACGATCAGGTTAAAGCCCGTCTTCAGGTTGGGGCTCTCGCTCATGATGTGTTCGAAGGAGATGATGGCATCCGAGTACTGGCCCATGCGAATGAAGACCACCCCAATGTTCTGCATGATCTTGATTCTCATCTCCTTGTGGGCGTTGGAGATCTGGTCCAAGGCCATGCGGTAGAACTTGATGGCCTTGGGGTAGTTCTTCTGCTTAAAGTAGATGTTGGCCATGTTCACTTTTAACCTTCCTGGATAGAAGAAGAAAAGCATCTGATGTTTGAGCTGGTCGTGCTTCTCAACGCTGCCTGTCGCTTCAGAGGTTTCTGTACAATACAACAACCTCCTAACACTCACCGGCATTACTGAACATCTTGTTCTTCACAATGACCTGGTACGTGTTCAAGGCCTCAGTGTTCATGTCGTTGTTTGCATACTGGGTTGCCAAGTTAAACAAGACCTACAAAAGAAAACGTTACAGTGATGGAACCAACATAGAGCGAAAAAGACAGCAGCTCTTAAAATGTAGGTCTCTTTAAAAAAAGGTAAAGTGGACTGTAGTGGACTCATGTTCCATTAAACATTGTACTCACAGAATAAGTGAGGTCCAAGTTGATATTGTCTGCATTGCCTGACTGCTCTCTCTGTCTCACCAGTGCTCTTTCCTTCCGCCCAGCCTCCTTGGCTTTATCTAAGGACTGTAATAACATTGGTTATGTGCAGACAGAAAGGGATAGATTATCATACATTCGTAGGTCTACAATGTTGTAGTAATTTATGTCATATAAATGGCAGGGAAGCCTGACTGACCATCTGTAGGTCTCCACGACTGTGCGCCATGCAGCTCTCCTCTATCAGATCATTCACTTTCTTCTCCAGGATCTTCACCTTCTCGTCTGGCCTGAAATCACATAGTCATAAATGTACCTAAAGTAAGGGGTTGTAACCCTCATTTAGACTTTCATCATCATACAGAATCACAGAAGAATTCCTGAGAAATGCATATTCAAAATAAGGTAGACCATAGAAACAGAAATTAATTCTTACGTGTCTTCACCTTTACCCTCCAACGGGGGAGCAGGTCCTTTGGACTGACCCAGTGGGTCAAACGTAGAACCTGGGAATATCCAGAATGTATGTGATTATCAACATTTTGTATGACACTCCAAAAACATAAAGAACAGTGTAGGTACAGTAGTACCAGTCAAAAGTGGGTAAGTGTATCCAAACGTTTGACCATAACCAAAACATTCTGACATTAGAACAGGTTCTTATGTCATCCTGCCTCTCGTAAAATCTCCAGGATGAATGTTCAATAGACAGAGGAGTCAAAAGTGAAGCTACAGTATATAAGAGTAATGTATGTCTGGCAAAGTTCAAACACTGCTTTTTAAAACACTAAATGGACTGCATTTATATAGCACTTTTTATCCAATGGCCACCCAATGCGCTTTACAGTGCCTCACATTCACCCATTCATTCATGCACTGAAGGCTCATCGGGAGCAGCTGGGGTTAGGTGTCTTGCTCATGGACACCTCGACACTTGGTCAGGAGGACCCGGGGATCGAACCACCAAACTTCCGGTTGCTAAACAACCTACTTGACACACTGAACCACTGCCGCCCCAATTTTACAGTATCGATCCATACCAATGTCAATTAGAATTGTATTAGTGTGATGTTTTGGGGATACTTCACTACAAAAGTACCTGGAAGACTTCAAATAATTTCAACGCTTGTAGTGTATCCGACTCTGTGTTAATCTCACCTCTGATCACGACTGAAGAGTATCCGGCAGCTCTGACTGCAGTCATGGGTCTTGCTGCTCCATCCTGTTACACAGAACATCCACATCTCAGCACAAAACCCATAGGTCACCCAGCAACCCCTTTCCGACTTTTATGGGTTGGAATCCAACAGGAACACTAGATAGACAGCCTGTACTATACTGATTCTCTTACCTGCACAGCTCCAGTCATGGGTCTGCCCAAGGATGAGGCTATGGGGATCCTAGACTGCAAGACACAGCATTTAAGACAGATTTAAGACAGTCTATTGCAACATTACTGGCATCCTTGATAAAGACACACAAAATATTGTGTATAAAATAACAACAGAATGTATGAGCAATACTGTTATTCTGAATTGACTGCAATTGAAATAGCATAACAAGACGAATGCTTCAAGTGGTTTCCCCAAATTGAACTGCAAAAATCAGGGAGTTGAATAATTTTGAGACTGGAGAAGTCATTATCAGTTCCCTTTTCTGTTGAATTTGGGGAAACCACTTGAATAATTCATTGTGTTGAGCTATTTCAATTGCTTTTGTTTGATTTGTTTGTTGCAAACAGCTGAACGGGTCTATACATTTTGACAATAACTCCAACTTCAAATGGGGGTTTAATTTTGATTACAGTTGTACATAGGTCCTGTTCTCACTTGACAATGTTCACCTCATTTGCAATCAAATATACTATGATGACTGAAGCTCTGAAATTCAGGAGCCTGCTATCACAGCCAAACCTCCTCTCAAACTGAGTGTGAAATATCAAACATGCTCCAATGCAGTTCTATATCTTCTAAATTAATCTCAAATGTGCCTCCTATTCATTAATATGTGAACAATTTGCATTCCTTAAGTAGAACAACATTCATTGATTCCACCGCAACCCTACTTCATTGCTGACTCATGATTCAACAAGATTTTACGATCAACGATTTATCCTACACAATCCATTGACTTACTCCAAAAGAGGTCCCCAGTGTCCGTCCTCCAATGGCAGTGCCAGGAAACTTAGCAGTCATCTTGAAAACAATGAACACAAAAAAGGTTGAAATACATTCACGTTTTTATTTGTCAGTAGCTCATTACTAAAACTATTTAATATCTGTAAATGACACTTGTCTTAACACTCACAGGAGGCCTTCTCCCATGGCTCGTCCTAACTGCTTGCTGAAAAGCCGCATCATTGTCAAGCTCCTGTTAAACACAAGACATAGACTCAACCACACACTGCTTTATCACACTTTTACTATGTAATCGTAGCTAGCTAGTTACCTAGATTAAAAAAACAGTAGTCATGCATGTTAGCCATACCTCGGCATCAAAAGTTGGGTTGTAGTCGTTGTACCCAGAGTACAAGTCATCTTCCTCAGCAACCAGATGAACATGTTCCATCACTGTCAGTCTGTAAGGCGCATGAAAAAGAAATCCCGGTTGGTTCGATTTGTCATGCTTGATCATAGACAATAATATTTAGAAACAGAACGATGCTGACTGACAATGTTAACTAGCTAGTTAACTACTGTAGCACAGTTGGGCCGTTCATCAAATTAACCGTTGGCCTTAACCACATTGCTAACTGGCAAGGCAGGAGAAAATACTGATGAGGTCAAACTTACTTGCCAGGCAAAGATACGGTACTTCACTGAAAAGCTTTTAGATCGTGTTTCCTGCAAGTAAATAAATAGCAGGAACTATCCGGCTATATTGAAAAGAGAGAACAATGTAAAGTGCAAATACTGATCTATAAAACAACGAAAAAAACAGCGATGACAAGAAGAATCTCTAAACTGGAAACGTTGTTGTGATCAGATCCCACAATGCAAAGCAATATGGGCAGTACTGACTTGGATACAAATCCTGGATTGGTTGAAATGTACATCAATCACACTAGTGTCTGGTTCATCTTTTTGTTGCTAGGATACAGTAATGCCTTATACACTGCTCGCCACTGACGTTTCGTTGATTTTTTTATAGTATAATTATATTCGTTTAAGACTGCATACATTTAACTTTACTCAAAAAATATGAATATTTATGAAGTGTGTGAATAATACATTGGTTTCTCGTGCTTAATGTTATCCTATATGTAATATTTAAGTGATATATATTTTTTTTTTTCATTCACATTTTAATCATTTAGCGGGTCGCTCTTATCCATAGCGACTTATGGTGAATACAGGGACATCCCCCTGGAGCAACTTAAAGTGCCTTGCTTAAGGACACAGCGCCAGTCAGTCACTTTCCACTTTTTTACGCTTACGTTAGACTTCCAAGTATTTCCTTACATTTTTTGCGTAGAGGGTTTGACAGAAATGGTTGCAAATGGGTGAACATTGAACATCTGTTGTTGCACACATACCCAGAATGCAAATACTTTTGTGCAATGACGCTGTAGCTGTTGCTGCTGCCCATACCTTGCTCCCATGGCTACAATGCACTGCAAAAACACACATAAAAAACAAGACATATGTACCTTATTTAAGATATAATGTCCTTAAAGTAAGCAAAATTATCTTCCAGCACACTGAGATAGTTTGACTTCTTAAGATGTCGGAAAAGAAGACAAAACATGGTTAAAAATTATAACATAATAAGGGTGAATACAGGTAAAGTGGGACAATGGGTAAAGTGGGAAAGTTAAGCTTTATCATTTAAAGCATAAATTTACATGTATATGCTTCCATTAATAAAAATCAACACTGAGCTCATCATCAGCAAACGATAAAAAATATAGGTTTGGTGGCTATGACATCACTTCGGGGGGGTGTGGCTTACCATATTCAACAACCTTGCAGTGATGGTAAGTAAAATGACATAGCATTCTGAGGTGAAAAATGTTAAGGTTATAACAATAAAAAAACTCATGGATCATTTGTAATTGTTATATATTTTGTTTTGGGATGTAATGTTGAATCAATTTTTTTTAAAATCACATTTAAAATTAATCATCTACCTTTTACTCATGTGATTTTGAAACTGTCCCAGTCTGCCAATAGCGTATTGTTAAACTGGGACAGGGTATTACTGGCAAACTGGGACAGCCATTTAAATCATTCTAATGGGGAAATTTAGTTCCCTTTTTATATACCCTTCACATTTAGTTAGTTAGCTAGATATTTCAACAAAGACTGAATCAGCTGATTATATTGAGCAATGCTTGTGCTAATTGTGATGCTAATTGTTAGATAGTTAGCATTAAAAATATAAAAGCTAGTTAGCATAATTAATTTGCCTACTTAGATTTACAGAATAATAGTAATGATGATAATAGTCATGTACACAGCAAATTCACTGGTGTTAAATCAACACCCTAAGTGTTAAATTAACACTCTCAGTGTTTATATATGTCCCATTGGACATATATAAACACTGAGAGTGTTAATTTAATACATAGGGTGTTGATTTAACACCAGATACTTTGCTGTGTCGGTCCTATTTCAGAATCCATAAATAGGTTCCATTGGGCCTATATAAACACTGAGAGTGTAAATTTAATACTCAGGGTGTTGATTTAAAACCTGAGAATTTGAAGTGTAGGTTCTATTTCAAAATCCAATGACAGAAAAGAGGACATGGAGGAAGGAGATAAGGAAAGCAGAGAAGAAGTGATGTTTATTATTGTTGTTTTTTGTTGTTTATATTGTTACAATGTATTTAATTCATTAAGCCTACACTCAAATAATAATTAAATGTGTTTGAGTTGAGTGTCCCAGTTTGACAATAACGGTGTTCCAGTTTGACAGTAGTGCCTGGAAAAATGTGGTTTGGGGTCAATGTGTGTTTGAGGAAGAGTCATTCATCCTGTGTTGAATGTTTCTTTCTTTTTTATTCTGTATAGTATAGTAGAGCTCTTAAGCCATTTAAAATAGTATTGTAGGATGGGCTAAGACATTTGGATCATAATAAAAAAGTATGCAGAAGGTAAATTATTAGAAAGTGTCCCACTTTACCTGTATTCACCCTAAATAATTCTTAAAGTAAGATACAAATATTTAAAATTATAACTACATCACCAATCATGATACACTACTACTCTCCCGTACGTGAAAGTTCATAAGGCGCTTTTAATAGTAAAAAAATATCGGTATCAATATCGGCGATACTGGACCTGTATTATTTGGTGTCGGATCGAACTCAAATTTTGCAGTATCGCCCACCCCTAATTCTGACGCCCTTAACTGAACCACTGAGACACCTGACGCGCCTTAAAAGCAGTATTCAACCCATACAGCAGGTGGCGGTGTATACACTTTGTCAAACATCAATACAAATCTGAAGAAGACCACCAAGCAAGCAAACCTGCAAAATGAGTTCCTCTAAAGAGAAGAGTAGTATAGCCGTTATTGGCAGGTGAGCATAAACTTTTAGGAGCTTGTTTCACAAAGCTTTCTCCGTTCTTTTACATTTTCCTCGCTATATTTTCTACTATGTTAGCTAGGCTCGATTTCATGATTTACTGACAGTATCACATGCGTATGTGCATGAACAACTTAGAGCTGCAGGGTCAGCTGATCATCAACTAGTTCACTTCGTTTTTAGTTAACACATTAATTTAATGGCGCTAAACATTTTCTTTATGTTAGCCTATATGCATATTTTTGTGCATGTGTCAAGACAAGAATATCTTCTTTGTTTATGTAACTAGATAACTTCAAGCTTAGAATATCCTCCCCTCCCTATTTATAAGGATATCGAGCTATAGATATGTAAAAAATATGTTGGGTTGGCTACTTATAGACTACCTCCATTTATTGGTTTAATCTACCGCGCGTCATGGTGTGATAGGTGGGAATATGCATTTTATAACAGACGACAAAATTCCAGTAAATTTGTCTGCCCTATATCCACTCTTTCTGGACCTTAGTCATGTGACTCGAACTCGAACCATTGATGTGTAATAACATTGTTAAACATTATTATTATTAATTTTTTGCTCACGGTGTTGTGCTAGCAATGCATTAGTCTGTCATGTTTTATCATGTTATCTATGTAAACATGTAGAATAACTCAATCAGTGTATTTTCCCCAAACTCATGGTCTTAACATGGGAATGTGCATATGCTGTAAGTTTCTATCTAGAACAGTCCGCCACTACTTCCTATTGTACTGATCTCCTCTTTGTCACAATTTCTGGACAGTCCTGAAGGATGTTGATAAGAAAAAAGGTCTGCATTGGGGTCATAACCACCCTAAATCCTCCTAAATCTAAATCCCTGGACCCAACCAATAATTCTTTCCAAAATTAGAGGTCCAAATTCTTACATTTTATATATTTTCACTTAAGAGATAATAAATTACTTAAACACACTTTCGTCTATAATGCATAGCATAGTTATTCCCTTAACCACACACAAGCACTTAAAAGTTAACGTCAAAGAGTTGATCAGTACCATTGAATAAATAACCCTCAAAATAAGTATCACTTGTATTATACAGCATAATTCTTGCTAATTATAACTAAATTGCAGTTTAACAAATGTCTTACATGCTGCATACTGTACATATTTCTTTATGGGTGGCTCCAGCAACAATGGAACAAAATCATTATGTTTTAACAGCCATCCTCTACCAACTGAAGAACAAAGAACCATTTAGTAGTCAAATTACCCTCAGGCAGCAGTAAAGATTGATAGTTCATTCTGGCAGTAAGTGTGTGTGTGTGTGTGTGTGTGTGTGTGTGTGTGTGTGTGTGTGTGTGTGTGTGTGTGTGTTTCAGTGGGCTGATTGGGCGCTCCTGGGCCATGGTGTTCATGAGTGGAGGCTACAGAGTGAAGGTCTATGACAATCAGCCAGGCCAGGCTGCCAGGGCTGTCCAGGAGGTCAGGTCAGTTCTAGAAGGCAAAACATTAACAAAACGTCTCATACATAACATGCTTCACGGTCCTCTCAGCACGCTAAAATAACATTGTCATTGAACCCTGGAAACTCTATTAACTTGTGTGTTTTCCAGCATTTACACCAGGGAGTGAAATTTTGAATCTGTTTTGAATGATGATTTGAAGTCATTTAGTCAAAATAATGTATTTTTTTAATTTTGCAGGACCCCCTACTGGCAACAGATGAACAGAAATCTCAAACTTAACTATTGTACGATCCCGTCATTAACATTTCTTTTATCAGTTGGTCAGAGCACATCCCTGGTGCCTTTAAGGACTCTAGGAGAAGTTCTTTCGTATTCTTCCAGATTCCTAAGCTAACTTGTTAAACAAGTCTGCTCACTATTCACAACACTTTACTTTTTCCACATTTTGTTATGTTACATCCTTATTCCGTATACACCTGTCTAAATAAGGTCCCACAGTTAACTGTGCATGTCAGAGCACAAACCAAGCCATGAAGTCAAAGGAATTGTCTGTAGACCTCTGAGACAGGATTGTATTGAGGCACAGATCTGGGGAAGGTTACAGAAAAATATCTGCAGCAATGAGCACAGTGGCCTCCATCATCTGTAAACGGAAGAAGTTTGGAACCACCAGGACTCTTTCTAGAGCTGGCTGCCCAGCCAAACTGAGCGATCGGGAGAGAAGGAACTTAGTCAGGGAGGTGACCAAGAATCTGATGGTCACTCTGACAGAGCTCCAGCATTTCTCTGTGGAGAGAGGAGAACCATCTAGAAGAACAACCATCTCTGCAGCACTCTACCAATCAGGCCTGTATGCTAGAGTGGCCAGACGGAAGCACCTCCTCAGTAAAAAGCATATGAGAGCCCGCCTGGATTTTGCCAAAAGGCAACTGAAGGACTCCCAGACCATGAGAAGCAATATTCTCTGGTCTGATGAAACAAAGATTGAACTCTATTGCCTGAATTGCAAGTGTCATGTCTGGAAGAAACCAGGCACCGCTCATCACCTGGCCAAAACCATCCCTACAGTGAAGCATGGTGGTGACAGCATCATGCTGTGGGCATGTTTTTCAGCGGCAGGAACTGGGAGATTAGTCAGGATTGAGGGAAAGAAGAATGCAATAATGTACAGAGCCATCCTTGCTGAAGACCTTAGACTGGGGCAAAGGTTCATCTTCCAACAGGACAATGACCCTAAGCACACAGCCAAGATAACAAAAGAGTGGCTGAAGGACAACTCTGTGAATGTCCTTAAGTGGCCCAGCCAGAGACCAGAATTGAACCTGATTGAACATCTCTGGAGAGATTTGAAAATGGCTGTGCACCTATGCTCCCCATCCAACCTGATGGAGCTTGAGAGGTCCTGCAAAGAAGAATGGTAGAAACTGCCCACAAATTGGTGTGCCAAGCTTGTAGCATCATACTTAAAAAGTTGTGAGGCTGTAATTGCTGCCAAACGGGCTTCAACAAAGTATTGAGCATAGGCTGTGAATACTTATGTACATTTGCTTTTTTGGTTTTTATTTTTAATAAATGTGCTGAGATTTCAAACACTTCTTCCACATTGTCATTATGGGGTATTGTTTATAGAATTTTGAGGTAAATAATGAATTTAATCCATTTCGGAGTAAGGGTGTAACATAACAAAATGTGGAAAAAGTGAAGCGCCGTGAAAACTTTCTGGATGCACTGTATGTCTTGGGTTATTGCATACATCTAATTTGTTGTTTTATTTACATAAGGCCATGTAGATCATGCAGTCTGGAGCCACTCATATTTAGCCCTTTCTTAATGTCGTTAAGTTTTAAACTTTCATGTTTTTCATGCCGTGTTCACACAGTGTGTTCAGTATTCAGTCAGGTTGCACTCAAGTGTCTCTTCTTCATACACTAGAGGTCAATGAGCTTTCGTATAGTTATGGGTCATTGAAAAAGCCCTTGGGTTTGTGTGTGTTGCTGTGTAACCCTGTTTTCCTTTGTGGTGAGCCAGGAAACAGCTTGAAGAGCTGCAGGAAGCTCACATGCTAAGGGGGGATCTGAGTGCCTCTGAACAGATAGCCCTGTTAAGCAGCCACGACGACCTCTCCCAGGCACTAGAGGGCACCTTCTTCATTCAGGTATAGTAGGACGACGATTTTCTGGTCTAAGATTTGTTGTGAAGAAATAAGACACGCAGTGAAGAACCAATCCAATTTCTTTGGGGTGGGCTTTCATACAACAATTACAATTACTTTACCCCAAGCAAGGTGTATATAGTTACAAAGCAGTGTACATACATTTCTTATTGTTCATTGATTGCGGGCTTGTACACAGTATTTCAAATAGTTGACTCCAGGTTATATGAATCACATCTCAGTGTCTGGTAGAATAATTAACTTATCCTTTAACCGTATAGAGCCAGTTTGAATGTAATTATAATATAAAGTTGTCTACTAGTTCTTTGATAGAACAGAATGTGTTAGAAGATGTGGTATGCTAGAGTCTACATTAAAAGTAATATTGGTAGAACTTAAAGCTATAACAACAGAATGTATTTTTCTTTCAAGTGACCAGCTTACAACACGCACTTTATTTTCGGAGAGGACCGTAATGGTAATTTCAATGAAATGGTAATTTCAATGAAATATCGGCAGATATTTTTAAGTTAGTATAACGCATAGCAAGCGTTATCAACATTTTGTTTTGTGTTAATGAAATATAGCCCTTATTATACCTCCTGTAAGCAACAACCTTGTTCCTGATTGTCACCGACTGTTTTCATTCTATAATTTGACAACTCTGTAAACACTCAAGGCTTCTTTCCTTTGATTGAAAACAGAAAGTGAAAACGTCTACGACAAATTTTCTGCGACAATATTTTGGTTGGTGTGGACTTTACGCCAGTGTAGTTTGTTGAAACCAAACATCGTCAAAGCTTTAGTATGAAACTAACTAGTTTCATCGTATTGTTTAGTGTGGACTTTGAACCCGAGTGAACTTATACGCAAAGCTGTTGCACCCGGCAGCTGTTGTTGATCTGTTCTGTATGCTGGTTAGACATTAAAACAAATCCGTAAAAAAAATTGTTAGTATATTTAACGGGTTACAGAGACTCGTCAATTTAATTTTTTATTTAAAGCCAATTGAATCTTATAATCTCATCAGTTAACGGTTAATAATCGGTTAACGAGTTCCGGTTGTCGGTCAGGAAAATTACCCGAAATGAGCATCCCTAATCCAATCATATGCCGATGAGCCAGACAATTTTTTTTCACACAGCTCATCCAACATGGAAGCCTTTAGTCAGTTCATGTGCAGGATGTTTACGTTCATCAACTGAACTTACAAGCGCCTGATCTGCTGACAAGGAGTCGCTTGAGAGCGACGTGGTAAGGTACAGTGCCTATAGAAAATCATTACTGCCTGAAATCAAAACCTGTTAAAAGTATATTTTTTTATTGCAGCTTTATTTACACATTCTGCCACATTCAAGTAACAAAAAAAGGCAACAGTTCGGAAACGTAAAAAAATAAAACTGAGTTGGAAAAGTGAGCAGTCCCATGATTTAAAACTTCGTAAAGCCACCTTTTCCTTTAACTACAGCCGTCATTCTGTTTGGATATGTCTCTATTAGTTTTGCACACCTAGATTGGGAAATATTTGCCCATTCTTCCTCACAGAATATTGAGTTCAGTCAAATTTTGTGGTGAGCAGCGATTGATAGCTGTCCACAGATTTTATATTGAATTTAGGTCAGGTCTCTGACTTGGCTGCTCAAATACATTCACCTTCCTATCATTAAGCCACTGCATAGTCTTTTTGGCGATGTGTTTAGGGTCGTTGTTGTGCTGGAAGGTGAACCACCTGCCCATCTTCAGCTGTCTAGCCGAGGGCTGCAGGTTTTTCTCATGAATTTGGTTGTACTGTACTGGTACTACACAGCATCCATTTTCCCTTCAATCCTTAACAATTGTCCAAACCCTGCTGAAGAGAAACACCCCCACAACATAATGTTGCTACCACCATACTTCACAGTAGGCAGTTAGGTTCGGATTGGTTATTAAATGGAGTTGGCCCCACCTTTGCGGTTATAACAGCCACCACTCATCTGGGAAGGCTTTCCACAAGATCTTGGCGCATGTCTGTGGGAATTTGCGCCTATGCAGCAAAAAGAGCATTTGTGAGGTCAGGCATGGATGTTGGATGAAAACGCCTGTCTCGCAATCCCTGTTCCAATTCATCCCAAAGGTGTTCAATGGGGTTGATGTCAGTGCCCTGTGCAGGCCACTCGAGTTCCTCCTCACCAAACTCGTTGAACCATGTATATGGACCCAGCTTTATGCACAGGGGCACAGTCATGCTGAAACAGGAAATGGCCTTCCCCAAACTGTTGCCACAAAATTTGGAAGCACCCATTTGTATAAAATATACTTTTGTCCTATTGTATTAAATAACTGTTTCATGGTAATAAGGGGCTTAGCCGAAACCCTGAAAAACAGCCCCAGACTATTATCCCCCCTCCACCATTAGTAGGGGAGTTCACATACCTCTAAATGTGTCTCATATGTTTCCTTCCTCTTATCATGTTCCCAGGCAATACACAGCTCATGTAGGAAGTGTCTTGGAACAAGAGAGGCTGACATTGTGCAAGCTCGACTTAGTTCCAGACAACACAGGCAATGTGACCAACAGGTTTCGTTTACTAAAGGAATTGTCCCCATATTAGTGATTCTGTAGGTGTAGACAAAACCAAAGCTCAAACATAAACATTTCTCATGAGATCACATTTCCCATCAACCAAGGCATGTGTATAAATTTAATGGACTCTACTTAATTGAGGTTAAATGTTCTTCCCCCCACAGTTTCACCAGAAACAGTTGCTTCTTCTGTGTTATGGGCGGCAAACAAATCAAGTTCCTATAGACCATGCTCAGTATGGTCAGATATGCTACTGATGGTTTGAAAATATAATAATAAAGATTGTCCCGAACAATGTGAATACATGCGTGTGTTGAAGTATATACGGTATGTCTTGTGCCATCTTCATACAGTGCCCTTCATAGGTATTGTGACAGTAATGTCCAAATTGCTATTGTTTCTGTACACTCAAGGTATAAGAAAAAGAAAACAAACTGTTTAAATTATGAATATGAGGCAATAGTACAGATTGTTATATTTTACTTCTTTAAATTAGGAATAAAAGCACTTTAGAGTTCATCCCACCATTTTATGCGAGCATAAGGATTGGGAAAATTCTACTTAAATGTAGGAAATTATAAAAGTCAAATTTTGTAATTTGCCTTGATGTGATATTTGTACTTGGAGATGATGCTAGCATAGGCTCTTCTAGATCGGTTCATTGTCCATGTTCGCTCAGGTTGAACGAAGTTAAAGACTTTCTTTCCGATATCGTGACTGTAAATACAACAGGGGTGGTGTTTAAATCAGGAGTCACATTCCAACTGACAAGTTAGTATAATAGATAACAGCATTCCTCATCTAGTGCAAGGAATGCTCAGTGGAGATGGGACATGGTATTAACATAGGTTTAATCATTACAGTTAATTGATTAGACCTTTCGTCTCACTTGGATAACAATGAGGGTGTTTTAGAAAGTTAAAGGGAAATGCTGCTGTGAACTATTCAGAGTATTCATGGTATTATATAGGACATTTTCCCAGTTAAAAGTACATTCCGCCTAATCTACAGTGACTGCTATGTAATTATTGTTGCTACATACTGTAAATGTAAATTTTTCAGGTATTCCCCTCACCTAGCCAGTTACTGATGATACCGTATTCTGGTTACTTTCTCACTGACCTATTTTTCTTCAGCTGAAAGGTGTTAAGCACATACTTTATAAAATGAGTGAAAGCATACACTCACCTAAAGGATTATTAGGAACACCATACTAATACTGTGTTTGACCTGCTTTCGCCTTCAGAACTGCCTTAATTTTATGTGGCATTGATTTAACAAGGTGCTGAAAGCATTCTTTAGAAATGTTGGCCCATATTGATAGGATACCATCTTGCAGTTGATGGAGATTTGTGTGATGCACATCCAGGGCACGAAGCTCCCGTTCCACCACATCCCAAAGATGCTCTATTGGGTTGAGATCTGGTGACTGTGGGGGCCATTTTAGTACAGTGAACTCATTGTCATGTTCAAGAAACCAATTTGAAATGATTCAAGCTTTGTGACATGGTGCATTATCCTACTGGAAGTAGCTGTCAGAGGATGGGTACATGGTAGCCATAAAGGGATGGACATGCTGAAGTAGGCTGTGGCATTTAAACGATGCCCAATTGGCACTAAGGGGCCTAAAGTGTGCCAAGAAAACATCCCCCAAACCATTACACCACCACCACCAGCCTGCACAGTGGTAACAAGGCATGATGGATCCATGTTCTCATTCTGTTTACGCCAAATTCTGACTCTACCATCTGAATGTCTCAACAGAAATCGAGACTCGTCAGACCAGGCAACATTTTTCCAGTCTTCAACTGTCCAATCTTTTTCCTATTTGTTGTGGAGATGAGTGGTACCCGGTGGGGTCTTCTGCTGTTGTAGCCCATCCGCCTCAAGGTTGTGCGTGTTGTGGCTTCACAAATGCTTTGTTGCATACCTCGGTTGTAACGAGTGGTTATTTCAGTCAAAGTTGCCCTTCTTTCAGCTTGAAGCAGTCGACCCATTCTCCTCTGACCTCTAGCATCAACAAGGCATTTTCGCCCACAGGACTGCCGCATACTGGATGTTTTTCCCTTTTCACACCATTCTTTGTAAACCCTAGAAATGGTTGTGCATGAAAATCCCAGTAACTGAGCAGATTGTGAAATACTCAGACCGGCCCGTCTGGCACCAACAACCATGCCACGCTCAAAATTGC
>JACXGM010004958.1:8112-29654 GCA_016801145.1 Umbra pygmaea
TAAGGGCCAATAATATTTTGAGGTTGCGAAGTGATGTTTGCATGTGTAAAAAAGTTTTGCATCTGGGGAAATATTTTGTGAATGTGTAAAAATGTTTTGCATCTGTAGAAATATTTTGTGAATGTGTAAAAAAGTTTTGCATCTGTAGAAATATTTTGTGAATGTGTAAAAAAGTTTTGCATCTGTAGAAATATTTTGTTAATGTGTAAAAAAGTTTTGCATCTGTAGAAATATTTTGTGAATGTGTAAAAAAGTTTTGCATCTGAAGATATATTTTGTGAATGTGTAAGTCAACATTTCGCAACTCGTAACTTGGGTTTTGTAACTCCAGTGTTGCACAAAACATTTGCAGATGTTCACAAAATATTTCTACAGATGCAAAACTTTTTTACACATTCACAAAATATTTATACAGATGCAAAACATTTTTGCACATTCACAAAATATTTCTACAGATGCAAAACCTTTTTACACATTTACAAAATATTTCTACAGATGCAAAACATTTTTGCACATTCATAAAATATTTCTACAGATGAAAAACGTTTTTACACATTCACAAAATAATTCCACAGATGCAAAACTTTTTTACACATGCAAACATCACTTCACAACCTCAAAATATTATTGGCCCCTATTTGATCCCATAGGATGCATTTACCACCATAAACAGATGATGGCGCTAAAGTGACTATTGTCATTTCATATACTCTGCCTGAAACTGTGAAGTTTGTCAATTTTAAACGTATTTTAAATACGCTAAATTGTCAAATGTACGTATCATAAATAGTATTACTGTCAAAAGTTCATGAACAGGTTCTCTTAGATGCCGAGTGCCTTTGCCGTGACCTCAAATTGCATAAAATCAGGACAGGAAACGAGAAGATCAGAGAATTAAGTCTCAGCTGTCACGGTTCCCGCTCCGTGACTCCTGTTTGTGAGCGTATGTGTGTCTTGTGTACGTTTGTTTCTGTGTTGTTCCTCCCCGTATTGGTTCCAGTTTCCCGGGCTACCTATGAGGGGGTGGGGTTGCTGCTCTGTAGTTCGTTTACCCTCACACCTGACCACCCTCTATCATCATCACACCTGTTCCTGATTTGCTTCACTGCACAGCAATTAAGATGACCTGACATCCAGTCCCCGTCGGATTGTTAAATCGCATTTGTCGAATTTATGCGCCAGCTTTGATTTTGTCAGTTTGATAATTCCGTTTTTCCTGCACACTGCCAAGGATACTCACCTTGGGAAAATCACCTCACACCGACCTGGTATTCCGGAACCTTCCGTTCACGTCCTGGAGAACCAACCCTCACCTTGGACATCGAATGCTCTTCATACAGTCTAGCCCTATCTTGCACTCCTTCACCACTGTTTGGCGTATTCATTCAATAAATTTCACAATCCATTACTGACGTTGTCCGGTCTGCTTTTGGGTGAAAACAATATTATAAAGCTAAACCATTGTGTAATAGTATTTGTTTAAGTAATGAACAGGTAATCAACACTTGGATTCAGTTTCAAAGTAACTAAGTTTCAAGTTACTGAATTTGATCAGTTCCTAAAAGGTTGATTGTTATGTGGCTGTAGGAAAATGCAACAATTGCCTTTCAAGGGCATTCTGATGTCGATCAGAGAGAAATTATCATAATTATTGAATAATAATAGTCTCCCACTAAATAAAACCCCACTACTGTGACTTTATTTTGTTTGGCTGATCTTTTCAAGCTGACAAGTTTGATTGACACAATGCAACATAAATGCCTCACACTAGAGCTTCAGTACTGTTCATCCATAGAGAAGGGACCATGCTAAAACCAATATATAAATTTCTTAGTCTCAGAGACAGTATCCAAAAACAACCCTTACTCCTGTTTCTGCAGATCTGAAATAGACAGGATAGGTGTAAGCAACATCACCAGGACACTTACCTAAACCAAGTGAGAGACGAGGTGAAACCATACAACCTATGGGTGAACCTCATTATGATCCTCCTTTTACACATCAATTCCCTTCTGAACTGCAAACAACAAAGAAGTTACTGATCAGGTGGTTGTTTTTGGTAGAGGCCATTCCGTAGCCTACCAGTGAGAAGTCACCATGTTCACAGTGTTTTTTCATATTTCATTCTGGAAACCCACACCTACGGTGAACAGTTGTAACTGGATGGCGGTAAAAGTCCTGATCAAATCCTTTCGTCCCATTTACTCAGACAGCGTACACACTGCTTTTAACGCTGTAATTTAAGTCTTTGTACAAACTGTACAGGAAGTGTTCGACACATGGAAATGCAATGTACATTGAAAACAATGTCAAATCAGAAACAGGCCAGGTGTTTTCGGTGCTAAAATTACACTCACTTATTTCTGCAGCGAGTTTGCCTAGGATAATAGACAAGGGACATCAAGGTAAACATTCAAAAATAATAATTGGTCCTATTTTACACCTCCGACACAGTACTTCCACTTTAAAAAGGCTATGCCTTAAGACAGAGGCTTGGTGTACAAATTTTTGAGTTTGTCAAAAGTTTACCAAACATATTGCCTACTATATTTTACTATGCACATAGAGCCATAGCAGACCACAGTCATGTGACTGGATCTGTCAATTTCTGGGAGTACTGCTATTTACCTAGAGTGGACAGCAGGGCTGCTGACAGGAATCTGTGGGCCCGGGACAAACTCCACATTTTGGGCCCCCCGCTAAAAAAAATGACTGTGCAAAAACAAAATTTGGGGCCCCCCTCAGGACTGGGCCCGGGACAACATACCTGGTTGTCCCCCCCTGTCAGCTGCCCTGGTGGACAGGGTCGTCTCGGTAGCAGTCTGTTGGTAAGTGGGAAAATAAAGAGCGCTCCATTTGGAGAATACAGCTTCGAAAAAGTGGGACTGCCCCTGCATTGCAAAACTAGGAATCAACCAAACACTAATCAAAACGGTCATTTTTGAAGCAGAAATTATTCGGTTTATGTAGAAACAAGCAGTGTTTTGAATTTTGATATTTTCCTCTACTTTAAAAGAGTTAAAGCTTAAAAAATAATAATTAAAATGAGTATAACCCCATCACATTTTCCCCCTCTGAAAATGAAGGCTGATGTGGGTGATAAAAAGCTATGAAACCTGGGGAGAGTATAGATAACATCTATATATAAAATATACAATCTGAAATATATTTTATATATATTAAATTGTATTAGCATTCAATATCTTTTACTACACAACATTAGGGTGGCATTTCTGCTTATTTATCATATTTAAGTCGTATTATACACTGCTCAAAAAAAGGGAACATGCAATCATCACAGTATAACATCAAGTCAATTAAACTTCAGGGATATCAAACTGTCCAGTTAGGAAGCATAAGCTAGTGTCACCTATTGTGGTGCAAATGAAAGTGACAACAGGTGCACTGGAGGCAACAGCAAGTAAACACAGAAAAATTGAATTGTTTTACAGGTGGTGGCCACAGAAAATGGTTGTCTCCTTATCATTCCTGGCTGATTCTCCTTTAGCTTTGCATTTTGCTAGTATCCTTGTCAATACTGATAGCATGAGGCGGTATCTGCAGCCCATTCAGTTTGCATGAGGGCCCGACATCCTCTAGTGGGTCCTGTGCTCACAGCCCAGCATTGTACAGCTCGATTGGCATTCACCAAAGAACCCTAGAATTGGCAGGTCTGCCATTGGCGCACACGTGACAGAATTGAAAGAATCTGGAGACACCATGGTGAATGCTATGCTGCCTGCAACATCCTCCAGCATGATCGGTTTGGAGGTGGGTCAGTAAGGTTCTGGGGAGGCATATTCTTGGAGGTTCGCACAGACCTCCATGTGCTAGCCAACGTTAACCTGACTGCTGTTAGGTACCAGGATGAAATCCTTAAACCCATCGTCAGACCTTAGGCTGGTGCAGTAGGCCCTGGGTTCCTCCTAGTGCAGGACAATGTCCAGCCTCATGTGGCAGAGTGTGTAGGCTGTTTCTGGATGAAGAAGGCATTGATGCCATTGACTGGCCCTCATGTTCTTCAGACCTGAGTCCAATTGAGAACCTCTGGGATGTTATTTATCGTTGCATCCGACAACGCCAAGTAGCGCAACAGACTGTCCAGGAGCTCACTGATGCCCAGGTCTGGGAGGAAATTCCCCAGGACACCATTAGCTGTCTCATCAGGAGCATGTTGAGACGTTGTAGGGAGTGCATACAGGCACGTTGGGCAATATTCAATTGTTCACTTTGATTTTCAGTGTGAGTTTAAATCCAGCCCTCAATCCGTTGGTGATTTTAGTTTCCATTGCCGTTGTTTCGTCATTTTGTTCTCAACAAATGACACAATGTACAGTAAGATTTTGATCTTTAACATATTTAATTAATCGAGAACCGATGTGTGATTTGTGTTCCCTTAATTTTTTTGAGCAGTGTATATAAACCAGAGAAACAATTCTTTAACGGACAAACAAAAGGGGGAAATAAAAATAAGCAACAGATGGCAGGCAGCCTTTCCCCTGCCACTCTTACCAAGGGTGTACCGGCACAGGGATTGGCTGAAGCTTGCCTAGCTGTACAGCGCACTGAAACATACCTTAAATCTTAGCTCATGTTACACATACAGTAGTGATCAAGGCACAGGGATCTTCTACAAGTTACTTCTTTTTTTCTTCAATAAAGTTGTACAAAATAATACATTTTACAGTCTGTACAAGAATAATAGTCCAGCAGTAAAGATAGACATATTGAAAGCTCGGAGGCTAGGAGGGATTTTGGTGGGAGGGAACCGGATGGAGGGTAAGCGTCACGCCATGAAGGCCGGACTTTGTGCACCCGTGGACGATGTCTGTCTTTCGCTAACCGCAACGTTTTCTGTTTGTCACTGTTTTTCTTTCCTTATTAAATAAAGACTCTTGTATAATCCGCAAGTGTTGCAAAGAGTTCATGTTCAGGGTTGCTGTGGTTAGCTAGCAGTGGAACAATAATGATCAGGAAGAGAAGGACAGCGCAGAATTGGGATAAACAGGGGAACAGGGTAAGATGGTGCATGAGGCATATCGCACACAGTGTACACCAACACACACCACATGGGAAACTAACAAACTGAAAAGCTGACATATATATGCATATACATATATATATATATATATACATATATACATATATACACATATATACATATACATATACATATATATACATACATATATATACATATACATATACATATACATATATATACATATACATATACATATACATATATACATATACATATACATATGTGTATATATATATACACACACACACACACATGTATATATATATATATATACACACACATATAAATATCTATATATAGCTTGGATTTTTTTGCACTGCATGAAGTTCACTGTATGCATGAATAAATGCATTGTATGTTCTGTCATGTGACAGTCTTATGTCTGAGTCACACTAATTTGTATGTGCGTCCGTCCATCCCCAGGCAGAATACGCTTGCGTCCGTCCATCCCCAGGCAGAATACGCTTGCGTCCGTCCATCCCCAGGCAGAATACGCTTGCGTCCGTCCATCCCCAGGCAGAATACGCTTACAACCCGCTTCATAATGGTTACGATCCTCCATCCCTTCAGAGGTCCATCCTTACCTTCCCAGGATGCTTCAGCCTCTGTGCTCCTGAGAACCTTAAAGGAGTAACTCAGGCACAGCACTTTAGTTTGTCAACACTGCAAACAGTGAGGCAAGTTAAGTGTGTCAATACGTGTGTGTGTGTGTGTCGGAATATTTCCAAGGGAAAGAAATAATGTTAGACAACGTAGAGGTTTTCTGCGTGTATGAGAGTGTGTTTGCGTGTGCACGGTGAATATGACAAAGGTGGATAAAGAGCCTTCGACTGCAGTCCTGAGCACAGACACAAAGTGCGTTGGTGAGTTTAGCAGTCCTGGCTGTTACTGGTACGCTGCTTTGTTTGGGACTCTGTGTCACATTTTTCCAAACAGTGTCACCATGAGAAGGAGTTTGTTTTGTCAGGATGGAAGGGGTAGTGTTGGCTGGATGAGGAAGGGACTAACGCATCAACGATAGGCAGGACACCGAGAGTCTCTCTCTCGCAACTCCCATCACAAGAGCTCGTATTGTCGTAGGTGCATCCTCTGAATGATGTCTCGACAGTCGTTGAAGACGCGCCGGATGTTTTCAGTGTCCACCGCGCAGGTGAAATGGGGATAGCAATAGTGCCTCCCATCCCCACTAGCTGTGCTGATCCTCTGAAAAGGCCACAGAAAAGAAAAGGGGTTCAAAATCACACAGGGATGAGTACAAGCTGGACCGGGATTAATACACCCATTTCGTTTTTCTTTTCTAGAACAGAAATTTGTCACAAGAAGCCCATACCAGAAACTCATCACGTATGAAGTATTTAGCCCTCGTGACACGAGGATCCTCTCCTGGCTCGGGTGTTGCTGGATGATGAAAAATAGACCAAATTCACTGGAACTCATTTTGACATCAACTATTTAATTTGAATTCTTTTAACATTGACCAGTAAAATAGTCCTGGAGTCTCCTTACCATCATCTGGTGTAGTGTAACGCGCAAACTCTGGGAAATACTCATCGATTTTAGATTTCCCCGCCAACACCTTCTCGGCTAGTAGGTCCTGTTTGTTCAGGAAGAGGATGACAGAAATGGTTCGTAGCCACCTGAAGAGATAATGAAAACCATGTGTAAATAGGTGGATGTATACAAACCCAAGAATAATCCATTCTCACACCAGACTCTGGTTCTGCAAATCAGAATTAGTATTGTGGCACACTGCAAGGTATCAGTTAACAGGTTGTCTGCCACTTTAGCTGTTTATGTGGACTTAAACTAGCATTCTATAGTTTGGAGTCACCCAGAAATGTGCATGTTTTTAATTGAAATTCATACCTTAAAGCGTATCTCTCGCCAAAATGCAACCTATGGTCTTTTTTTGAATGTACAAGAGTCAAACTTTAATTTAAAAGCATAGTTAGGATGGAAAAAACACTTAACATTTTCCCTATTTTTTCAAATCGCCTTTTGAACGGGAGTGATTGGGGCACTAACAGGAGAGCATCAAAATCGCTATTTTTAAAGGGGTGATAGAATGCAAATCCGAGTTTACCTTGTCATAGTTGAATAATGATAGCTCAGTGGGTAAAATAGACATACAGTGAACCGCAAAGTCCCATTGACACCTCTTTGCTATGCAAATCCCACAACTTTAAACTGCCTCTGTAAAACGGGCGAATCTCAAAAAGCCACCTTATTTGGGTCTGGTCTGTACCTTTGTCACACCCCAAATTTTACATACAGACCAGCCCACTCACTGGTGTTCTGGCTAAACAACACGAATGTACTGTCGGTAACAAATCTGAATGCTAGTTTAGCTGCGCGCTGCTCTTTGTACTTATAAATAGTAAAGGACTTTTTTTCAGGAATTTTCAAAATGAACCACGGTCGTAAATGCAGTGTTCCAGGCTGTACAGAGAATGGTGACACTTATAGTCTTCCCAAGGAACCGAACACTCGACGCGCAAGGCTTATGTGTGTCTAACAAGATCCCGGTGAAGTTCGACACTCAGTTATTTATTTGCTCAAACTATTTCACAAAAGACAGTTTTGAAAACCTGGGACAATTTAAGAAGGCTTGACACAAGACAAAACTTTGCTCGAAGTATCACGATGGGCTGTACACATGAACTCGAGCGTTGAGAACATTGTTTGTGTACACAAGAGTTTTCTAAAAAGAAAGGATTTGTACAACTCACCTTAGCAGTTTGTGTTTCTGCTGCCTGCCATTTTGCCAGTCAATGTGTCTATATATGCATATACACCCCATTCGAAAATATATATATAACATTTTATTCTTATTATTGAGGAATAAATGTTATATACACCGTGTTCCAAACTATTATGCAAATTATATCTTACACTGATTTTCTAAAATAGTCGATGCAAATGACAGTCAGTATAATTTTCAAGTCACCAACCTTTGGGGTATAAGTCGAATTTCATTGAACAAACCACCCAATGAAAAACAATATTTTTTTCAAAATTAAAACTCAAAACGCACTGTTCCAGATTATTATGCACAGAGTTTCAAAACATTTTATAGGTTATAAAGAACTCAAAATTTCCATTTGTTGAATTTGCAGCATTAGGAGGTCATATTTACTGAAATCTAAAGTTATTTCAATCAAACACATCTTAACAGGGCAAGTTATATGTTAACATAGGACCCCTTCTTTGATATTACCTTCACAATTCTTGCATCCATTGAACTTGTAAGTCCCACCCTCATATATATTTTGCTTGAGGATGCTCCAAAGGCTCTCAATAGGATTGAGGTCAGAGGAGGATGGGACACACACCATGAGTCTCTCCTTTTATGCCCATAGCAGCCAATGACTCAGAGGTATTCTTTGTAGCATGAGATGGTGCATTGTCATGCATAAAGATTATTTTGCTACAGAAGGTACAGTTCTTCTTTTTGCACCATGGAAGAAAGTGTCAGTCAGAAAATCTATATACTTTGCAGAGGTCATTTTCACACCTTCAGAGACCCTAAAGGGGCCTACCAGCTCTCTCCTCATAATTCCGGGCTACCTCCACTACCTCCTTGCTGACGTCGCATCCTTACTGGGACATGGTGGCCATCCACCAACCATCCACTACTCCATCCATCTGGACCATCCAGGGTTGCACAGCACTCATCAGTAAACAAGACTGTTTGAAAATTAGTCTTCATGTATTTCTGTGCCCACTGCAACCGTCTCTGCTTGTGAGCATTGGTTAGGGGTGGCCGAATAGTAGGTTTATGCACAACTACAAGCCTCTGGTGGATCCTACACCTTGAGGTTCACCGGACTCCAGAGGCACCAGCAGCTTGAAATACCTGTTTGCTGCTTTGTAAGTTGGCATTTTAGCAGCTGCTCTCCTGATCCAATTAATCTGTCTGGCACTAACTTTCCTCATTATGCCTTTATCTGCACAAACTCATCTGTGCTCTTCACAGAACGATGATCACACTTAAGTTTTCATGAAATATCTAATGTTTTCATATACCTTGTCCAAGGGATTGCACTATTTGACACTTTTCCACAGCAGAGAGATCCTTTTTCTTTCCCATATTGCTTGAAACCTGTGGCCTGCTTAATAATGTGGAACATCCTTCTTAAGTAGTTTTCCTTTAATTGGGCTCACCTGGCAAACTAAATGTGTCTTAGATTGATTTCAATGATCCAAAAAGCCCAGAGGCACAATACCATCCATGAGTTTGGTTGAAAAACAAAATATGTTATTGCGTTATACACAGTGATGCCGGTAACACGTTACTTAATAACGCGTTACTCTAATCTGACCACTTTTTACTGTAACGAGTAATCTAACCCATTACTATTTCTAAACCAGTGATCAGATTAAAGTTACTTATCAAAGTCACTGTGCGTTACTATTTTTGTCATTTTCCTTAGTAAAAATATATATTTATATACATTTTTTCAGATTTTCAGCACAGAATACCACTAGGCAAGTACAAGTGTTAAAAGATCTGAAGGACTCTGCATGTGCTATTCAACATAATTATGAAAATGACAGTTGTCAAGGGTAAGCATTTAATACTCCAAAGTTTGGGCAAAACATTAACTGTAGGACCAGAGAAATCATCTGTGACATATATGTTATCCTGATTTCCAGATGAACAAATAATGACTAGTGTTTTCACCTTGGGTTGGCTTAGCTAATTGATGAGTAAGCTAGTATGGAGGACCAAGTCTGCCAAAATAAGAAATAAATATATAAATAAACAAATGCTCAAAAAATAAAGAAGAATACTATTAAATACACAAAAATACAGTAAATAAATAAATGTAGGCAGTAATTAAATAATACAATGAGACATTAATGTACCTCTTTTAATTAGCTTCTTTATTTACTCACCTTTGTAATAACTCCCTTATTTATTTATTGTCCGTTATAATCTTCAACTTTATTTATTAATAACAGTTTCCAACCTCTTAAGGGAAACTGCTAATAGACTGGAGAAATTAGAATTAGAATGCTATGTGTGTGATTAACGTTGCGACCGTGTTGAGAAGATGGGCCGCATCCTCCAAATTATGAAAAACCAGACGGTCGACAGACTGTGTCCAAGAGTGCAGCTAACTGAAACACACGTTCTGTCAGAACATCCAAATTAAAAATAATAAAGTCACGACTTACAGCGTTGTTCTCAAATAAAGTTGCTAAATGCCTCAGCTCACTGATAACTAATGATGGGCAAATAAACTTTGGTGAAGCACTGAACCACTTGGAAGAATTGGTTTGAAAATGGGTTCATTACTCGAAGCTTCAGTAACAGCGACCTCGCCTGGTGAAGTGCTAAGACTGCATCTAAATTATCCCAGCTAGATAGTGGACAAGAGGCTTTAAAGGTGCTATATGTAATACATGTACTGTAATAAATCCAAAAATGACACCAATGCATCATCAGATATTAAGGAAACATGTTAAGCTGAAATACTATATTTTCTGAAAACAATGCTAATGTCAGGTTTTTTTCTTTTGGAAAAGTACGTTCCGTGACGGAATTTATGTTTATGTTTTGGCCTGTGTGTTGTTATCAGCTGCCCATTTTGACAGCACGAACGGATTGCCAGGCATACCTGTAAAAACGCAAACCCAGCGCGCTACAGCCATGGAAGAAGCAAACAAACGAACAAGATCATAGAGATTCTACACAACCTAAAAAAACTCTGCATGTTTCTAAACAGTTCCATGACCATAGATGTAGTAAAACACGGTTCGCTTGTCATGATCGCGCTGATCTTGTTTGTCACGTTAGTTTCGATTCTGGGGAGGAGGGGGCGGAGGGATACAACTCAGGTATTTTGAATTTGAACTGTAGTACCCATTTTTTATCGCTGGCTGCCCGTTTTACATATAGCACCTTTAAGATGAGTGAAATAAATCTAGTGCACGCACCTATCCCCTCTCCACACACAAACACAGTGGAACACGCATACTAACAATGGGATATCATTGTTTTTACAAATCAAGACTGATTCATTTGTGTATTGTGTTATTGGTTATTGGGGAGAGAGTGCTTGGGGAAACAGAAAAAATATGGCACAAGTTGGGTGTGCTCGTGTAACTATGGCCAGTGGGTATGTGGGATAGGGAACACTCAAAGATTTTTATTAAGGAACATTATTTTTTCCACACTTTTTGGACTGAGCCTGTTTCTTTTTTGCTCACAACCTAATGGCTACACTAATCATATAGGCCTATAATTATAAAGTAGGTTAATGTTTTTATACAGAGCTGAGAAAGCTATTACTATAGGCTGCTGATAGTTACAGTTCTATAACTCTATTTTTAGCCTAATATTTTATAATGATATTTAACAGCCAGCGCACCTCCCCAGACAGCATATAGTGTCTTCTCAGATGTGGGCCGGATCTGTGCTGTCTTGGATCATCAGGAGGGATCAGAATAAAGTTTTCCCACATGTCAGAACGACCTCTCTTCCTAGATGCTTCCATAGTAATAAAAATAAATTGATACGAACAAACTAATGTTTGTCACTGTAGAGGCTACTACGAACCAAACGCAATGTTTTGCATTAAAGTTTTAATGCTTTGAGCGGGATAGAATTCAGACTCGAAACGAGGCGGTGCCAGTCCTCACTTTTGGTGTCGCGGTGGCGCTGTGAACCACAAGGTGATTCATTCATGCTTCATTCATGCTTTCAATTTAACTATTTGTCTTTTACTGATGTAAATGTTTTTATTGATGCAAATTTCTTCCACCTTATTTGACTTTATTGATGTAAAGCACTTTGAGCTGCATTCCTTGTATGAAAGGTGCTATATAAATAAAGGTTATTATTATTATTATTATTCAGAGAATGAAGCGGTTACTGCTTCGGACGTCATATGTCACTTAATTTTTTCATAACAAAGCAAACTTTGCATGTCTCGAAACTTCAATGTCAAACTGACATCACTACTGATAACCTCATCGTAAATAGCCATCTTTGTTGTGACTGTGGCCGACTCGCCGGTAGCATGTAGATTCGACCGATGCAGTATACAGCTAACCAACCAATGGGCAGAAGTTGACCCCTAAAGACACAGCCCCTTCTCATTTGCATAATGAGGCAGAAATGCATACAGAAATGTTAAAAGGACAGGGAGAAATAAATAGCATTGAAGAAATAAATAGGGTAAAAAAATACAATAGAAGAATAAAACAGACAAAAATATTATAATATACACATAAATATATACATTTAAAAAATAAGTCATTAATAAATAAAGTTGAAGATAACGACAATAAATAAATATTATAATTATTACAAAGGTGAATAAATAAAGAAGCTAATTTAAAGAGATAAATACATTAATGCCTCATTGTATAATTTAATTACTACCTACATTTATTTATTTACTGTATTTTTGTGCATTTAATAGTATTCTTCTTTATTTATATATTTATTTCTTATTTTGGCAAACTTGGTCCTCCATAAGCTAGGGGCATTGTGCACGCAAACAGCTAGTAAATAGGAACCAATCAAAATGCTTTTTTTTTTCTTTGTGAATATTGCAGTTCCAATAGGCCACTGTCCAGACCAGTGTGTCAGAGCTGCCCATGCACTGAGCCACGTGGGTTCCATCAGCCAGGCTCACGTCTTTGTAGGGGAGGGTGAAATGGGGAAGAGAGCAATGAGAGGTCTTGCCTGTTGTTCCAGATGTTCTTGAAGAGGTTCAGGGCCTCCTGCAGCCGGTTGGTCTGATTGTCTTCACGGATCACCATGTTGTAACTGCTGCTGGCAACCACAAAGATTATAGCCGTCACATCTGGAGTAGCGGACAGGGCGAGAGACCCCAGGACGGTTAGAAACAGGAAAGGGTCATGAGTGTGAAGGTTAATGTGTCCCCATGCCATTTGCTAAAGGTTTACTAATGAAGGTATAAACGCAAAAGTTTTGGGTGGTAAAGAATCCTTACCATTAAAACACTGGATCCACTTTCGGCGCTCATCTCGCTGACCTCCGACATCGAACATACTGGCAGGAGAGAACAGACAGTGAGTAACCTACAGCCCAACATGTCAACACATTACAGTAAACCTGGGGGAATCAACAGTTTGTCTTTTGTTCAACTAACAATGGCTGCCATGCCTAACATACTGGCAGAAGAGAACAGACAGTGAGTAACCTACAGCCCAACATGTCAACACATTACAGTAAACCAGGGGGAATCAACAGTTTGTCTTTTGTTCAACTAACAATGGCTGCCATGCCTAACATACTGGCAGGAGAGAACAGACAGTGAGTAACCTACAGCCCAACATGTCAACACATTACAGTAAACCAGGGGGAATCAACAGTTTGTCTTTTGTTCAACTAACAATGGCTGCCATGCCTAACTCACTGGAAATTCACTTTGTCCACCTGGAATCTTGTCTCGAAGATTCCTGAAGTCAGTACTCTGCATCTCAACAAGTCCTGGTCGGTGGGAGTGTAGTCGTTCTGCTTAACAATTTCAATTTTGTCTAAAAAGCTGGAAAAAGGATAAAAGTTTAATTGTAGCAATTAATGGAGAGGACAGCGTTTTCGCTGCATTCATTTTAGCTTCCATGTCATTGACTCAACGCCAATGAAATAAAAACACAAAAAATAACAACATTTATTTTTTCGTAATAAACTAATTGCATTTTCTCCTCGTCAAATAGATAATCTGCTGGGTTATGGCGCTGAATGTTATTGAACTCCTTATTGTTTGCATGCAGATTCTCTGGGGGCTTTTCTTTTACGATTTTAATAGGAACCTGTCCTGTTAGATTTTCTGCTAGAATGTTCTAACAGTTCGAGCCTGACTATGGGTTTTCTGACCTTCCACGGACCTCCTGCACAAGGCAGCACAAATTGGTATAGCACTGCCCAGGTTTTGGATTAGATAAATCATAACTATCCTGCCAAGTCGCTCTCCAGCGAACCATTGAGTTCAGATTGGGCGCCTGTAAATTCAATCGTGGCAGTATAGTTGGTGAACGTAATCATCCTGTGCATGATCTGACTAAAGGCTTCCGTGTTGGGTGAACAGGGCAAAAACAATGGGCGGCTGGGCCACATGTGGTTGGATGAACCATGTGCGCACCCCTCGCAATCCCACAGATCCATCCAAGGAGTTTTGACAGGGCAGGGGGGGTTAATTTAGTTCCAAATCATGATAGAAAATCCCAAATGACTGATTGAGTAGGGCAACTGTAGGGTTCAAATGTACACGTTGTGCCGATAAAACCAATAATTACTTTATTTATCAGAATAAATGATAAACACTGTACAAGTTCTCAAAAATTGGCATTACTAAGAATTATCCACAGAATAACTATGACAATAGTTTTCAGCATAAACTGTTTTACAGTGTTGAGAGTAAACAGGGTTCAAATAACAGTGCCAACCTAGGAAAACATTCATAACCAAAAATTATTTATTACATATGTATTATTTGTAATGTATATAGTAATATCTACACAATGTGCCCCCCTCACCCCCACAAATGTGCTCCCAGCAGTAACAAAGGAATCAATATTACATTCATTAGGGGCGGTGGTATATGGCCAGTATACCACCACTTACGGCTGTTCATCATGACACAACACGGAATGCCTGGATACAACCCTTAGCTGTGGTATACTGGCCATATACCCCAAATCCCGGGGGTGACTAAATGCTATTAAAAAATGGTCATTTCATTTCAAGACCCTTCTGTGGCCTTGGACTACCACACGTATCCATTGGCACCAATCAATCTGTAAACTTCAACTGTCAATCTCTCACTACACCCTGCAGTGATATTGTTCCGTAAATTTAAACAATGAAAAAAAGTCAGTGCCTTAAGGCCAACACTGAGAGGAAAGTGTTTTGCTCATATGCAGTGAACAATAGAGCCTGACGACAGGTTAATAAACTGGTAACCAAAACATTTCAGCCAGTCAGATTTCAGGTTCACAATCACATGATTTATAACTACAGAGAATATTGTGCATACCACAACTGACAGAAATTAGTCTCTTGGTAATTGATTCTATTTGCCCAATTCAATTCCATGTATACGGTAGCATTGCTCCCCATTTCTTAGGTACTGACGATCGAATCCCAAACAATAGAAAAGCATAGCCATCTGTCAATCAACTCGGAAACATTTTCAAACCGCAACTATTCTCAAATTTCAAAACATCTCATGGTGTGACAGCTGCATTTGAGAAATGAAATTCCTTCATCTGTCTGTGAACTCAGGACTGAGGTCAGCCAACGGCAAGCGACATGTAGGGGCAACAGTACAATGACCATACAATATTTCACCATACATTTCCTGTAAAACCAACCAGACCATACACATTGTCGCGGTGACACCAGTGGGCATTCCGCCTCTGGCCAATTCCATAGCAGGCAGCCTGACTGAAGGAGACTGTTGGAGGGAAGCTACAATCACCAAACCGGTAAAGTGGAAAAATGAAATGGAGTTCCCCCAGCAGCCAGCAGAGGGCTTCACATGAGCTCAGAGGCTTGCAGTGTGAGTCACCAGCCGACTGCTCTGTCAGACAACATTCAATGGAGCTGCTTCAGTAGTAACAGTAAGTTGGGAAGTAGGGTGCACTTAAAATGTTAACAGGACACAGTTGGACCGTGAAACACGTTTAAGCTGAATTTAAGAGAACTTACGGTCAACTGGCCTATGTAATTCGACGTGACTTGTCGTCATCGTTGCCAGCCAGTGGAGACGATTGGAACCACCCCTCCATCAGAGGGGGAAGCCCCTATTCTATTCTGCATGCGAGCGTGGACTACCATTAGTGTTCCCGTCTACTGGGTCTAACCTGCCTCAACGCCTCACTTTTAAAATCAGAACGGCCTTGTGCGTGGCGTCATTACCATCTAATTCCACATAACATCATTTTATATGACAGCATAATGTTACTGTAAGACAAATCAAAAACATGACCACCTTCAACTGTGAATCAGAATTCTTCAAGATTAAATGGTTAAACATCCATGCAAAACTATTTTGCATAGTAACCTGATTATTAAATCAATGGCCAGTTTCACAGACATGGATAAAGCCTGATCCTGGATTTAAAAATGAAGTTAAATGATAATTTAATAATTAATAAGTTAATAACTGTATAGGCCATTAGGCTTACTCTCCATCCACCAAATGGTCCCCTGAGTAACACATAGTTATTTGAAATAGTTGACAGTGTTCTTCTAAGGAGGATGAAGTGAATGCATTTCAGGGCTAATAGTGTTAACCTGTGGCATATCATACCTAGCTATCCTTGTTTTGGAGATTTTAAATGTATTTTCACATCTTTTACGTAGCGTATGCAAGTGCAATCATTGTTAATTGGGAGACATTGATACAACATTGATTCAGCGTTAATCTGACTTAAAAAAACGAATGCATTTCATCCACAGCCAGTTCACTGTGCATAATGAATTTACAGCGCAAAAAAAACAGTCCCAACATGCGCAAAAAACGTCTGAAAGCACTTGTTGTTTTAGTCCAACAGACGCAACATCAGAAAACATTTTATATTTCCAGCTACTTTGTTCATCAAATCAAATCCAATAGGCAAAATTCAGGTGTATTCCCTACTAAAAAAAACTCTCCAAAAGGCAAATACTGACACTGTCCAAAGCGACTTCCAAGAACACTGAAGCTTGGTAACCTGCCTCATCCGGTACCACTGAGAATCACTGTGCGGCATGCCGACCACTCAGGGCTGAGGTATGTAACCCCACTGAGGTAACTAGGAATGTGACAGACAGGGGTGAAATGTGACAGGGGTGCTGCAGGTCACACAGAGAGAGAAAGACAGTGTAGGGAACAGTCTGTGCCCTAACCTGACAGACAGACACTTGTGCAGACAGACATTTTTATTTTAGTTGACAGTGCAATTTACAGTTAGTGCATTCCTCCTAAGATAGCTAGGTGAGAACAAGCAGTGTGCTAGGATTCTGTGTTGAACAGGCAGTGTGCTAGGATTCTGTGTTGAACCGGCAGTGTGCTAGGATTCTGTGTTGAACAGGCAGTGTGATAAATCGGACGGCTTGGCGACGTGTGCTCAAAGGAAAGCATGTGATTGGTCTGCGACCGTCCTGCACCTGTTGAGGGGTTGCTGACAAGACAAGTAGGAAGTCCACATGTGGGATGATCAGAGCGGGTGGAGCGGACAATCTGACGGTTCATAGTGTCAAAAGCAGTGGCTAGATATAGGAGAATACGAACAGATGAGAGAGCAGAGCTCTACAGTGCAAAGGTTTTACTTGCATATGCGACTAAAAATAGATGTGCGAGAAATGCTAAATTCAAGAAGATGCAAGCTTGCGAGTAGTGATTTACGGTATACACCAAAATGAATACTCCCCTAGTTTTCCCCTAATATTTCTGCTATTTTGTTTAATCGATGGTGAGTTCACAAAGAACTACAAAAATCCTAATGCAACGCAGAACTTTAGGATCCAATGGTAGCCTAGTTTTGCCAAAGGGTAAATCCTCCAGGTGTTAAAAGCACAAGTCTTTGAATAGGCAGCTAGCAAGCCTGAGAGGATTTCTGATGTCGAAGTGTTATTTTGAACAAAAATATATTTTGTGTCAGAGCACGAAATGCGTCAATGTTTTCAGCAAGATTTCAGAGTTGACTGTGTTGACAGTTTTATATCAGATTGAGCGCATTGTCCACTACACCTAACCCTATTACATGTGATCATAAATGCACAGACCAGCAGTAGGTCTCTTACATAGCCCCTAACCAGCAATGCTTCACACGCCATAACATCTATACTTGCTTTTGGATTCGTACACATTTCATGGTGCAGTTCATTTTTACTAAATATTTCAGGTGGGTGTTTTAACGAAGCATTAAACAATTTTTACAAATGAAGTGGCTTCTGGGCAGGTGGCAGCTCGACATTAGCCCCCCCCACACCATCTCACACACACTCTCTCTGCCCTAGTGTATTGTTTTGTCCCATGGAACCTTTGCTCGCAATGTTCAGCACAATATCTTATTTGCTGTATGCCATTTGCATTATATCTACATGCACAGTTACGTTCAATGTTAATTACTTCCACTGTATTTGCCTTGCCACTTTACAAACCAACTTGATCTACCTCTCTAATACAGATTCTGTTGCACTAATTGTACATTAACCTACATTGTTTACTCTGTAGTCCTATAACTTGTATTTTGTTAGTATTTTATTCCCCAGTGTAATTAATGTGTAATTTGTGTAATTTATGTGTAACTTTGTGTCATCTTGAACCTTCTTCTCTTCATCTTGGCCAGGTCAGCGTTTCAGATGAGAAACTGTTCAACTTGGTTAAATAAAGGTTAAAAAATGTTTTATTGACATTACGGAATGGACCGACTTCAAAGTCAAACCAAGGAGATGGCAGTTCAGTATAACTATCTGGGCCGTTATAAGTTAACAATGAAACCATTGTGTAGAGTATAACGAACTACATGAGCTAGCTAATGAGACTGTCAAACAGATTATTATAAGCCACGCACAGGAAGAACTGACAACGAGAAGGCTCCTCACACAACAAACGTCAAATGTTCAACAACAAAGGTAAGACAACGTGTTGTGTAATCAGTATAAATCTACAGTATATTCAAGGGCGTAGCATATTTGTTAATTTTGTTTGGGGGGCACATTACCATATTAACCTTTGAGGTAACCTGTACCCCCAGTACCTATGCCCTTGGCTATATTTAAATCAGTAATATTTGAATCAGAAAAGTACACTGTAGAATTTTGTGTTGTAAAAACAGAATGACTCTTTCAGTGACCATGCAGTAGAACATGCATTTCATAATATTCTTTTTTAAATCTGGGGGAAAAAACAACCTTTTAAGATGGGACAATGACACTATGCAGAGCTTAGTTTGCCATTTGAATTGCAATGGAGCCATAACGAGTTGTGCTTCCACAATATATATACAGTAGACGGGCGGTCTTTGATATAAATTATGCATTTTAGGCCAATACTTTTGTTTGTGTAACAGCACTGCATAGTGTATGTAGTCATTATCCTATTAAAAGTGCTTTTCAAGTTTTTAAAATACAGAAACAAACTGTTTACAGCATTTGAAAGCTGGTCACTTGAATTAGCACCTATTACATATTTGGAGCCATGGCAGTTGATTCTGTCAAACTATCTGAAATTTGAACTATGTTTTACAGTAACAATATTTGTATTGTGCACCTAGATTTTCTTTGAATGCGCCTACATTTTTTTAACTTAGGCGCACATGTGCTCTCTGTAGAAATGCCAGCCCAGAGCCCTGGAGTGTAAGCTCGCACAGAGCAAAGAGCATCTTTAGCACAGAGGAGACTCTCGGCTGAGTGACATCTTCAAGCATGACGGTCTAAGGTGGAAGAGACGGTTCTGACAGACGTAAAAGAAGAGTTGGTCAGGAACAGGAGAAACAGAAGGGATACCGGTCCGAGTTGTTGAATCCAGAGAAGTTAAGTTCTTTGAGGAGGGCAGAGACTGGCCATTTTGTAGACAATGCAGATGCAGCCATTGGTCAGTGATAAGTTTATGGTGAACAGCAACTCTATCTTAGTGGTTGTCAGGCGCCAAACAGAAAGAAACATTTACACACACACACAATTTTAGAATGTCACTCTATAAATAGTTAGTCCAATAATATCTCTTCCCAATGGTCAGACTAAATAATATTTTTGCCCCAGTTACACTGCTAGACACAGCTAGACGTACACACTGACCCACTGTGGTCATGTTGGCGGCAGACTGATGCTTATTCTGAAAAAAGTATTTTTTACATTTTCTATAATTAGTTTGGTGGTCTCCAAAGTATTTCTCATCTCTGGAAACGACTTATTTCACTTTAATTGACAGCACCGGTCTGTGAGACTTCAAGAAACATTAAATATCTTAACTAACTTGAAGAAGCATTACCCCAAGTTCTATAAAATGGCAATGTTCTAGAAAACAGGCGAAAGAAAAAAAAATTGCCATCTCTTCTCTCAGAGCATTGCCCACACAAACATAACACACTATGGGATCTGCCTACTGATTGTTAGCCGTTTTTTGGCAATATTTTGTTTATTTATTTCTCTTTATTTATTTGTCATGTCCAAATCCCCTTTAAGCCATGTCTCGTCAGCCACCCCTCTCAGGTGTGGGATGGATGCCAAAGCCATCATTCTTATCAAAACTGATATTTTAACACTGAAGCCTTTAGTCTGTACATACAGTGAGCACCATAATTCATTGGACACTAATAATTGTTTTGTTATTTTCATTCTGTACTGTAGCACTTTTAGTTTGAAAAGATACAATGATAATTAGGTTGAAGTGCAGACTGGCAGCTTTAATTTGAGGGTATATACACCGCTTTCCAAATTATTATGCACATTTTTAATATTAAAAAGATTTTCCTAAATAGTCGATGCAAATGACAGTCAGTATCATTTTCAAGTCACCAACCACTCAAATCTCATTGAAAAAACCACCCAATGAAAACAGTATTTTTTTCAAAATAAAACTCAAAATGCGCTGTTCCAAATTATTATGAACAACAGAGTTTCAAAACATTTTATAGGTTATAAAGAACTGAAAATTGACATTTTTGAATTTGCATTATTAGGTCATATTTATTTAAATTAAAAAGCTATTTCAATCAAACACATCTTAACAGGGCAAGTTACATGTTAACATAAGACACTTTCTTTGATATCACCATCACAATTATTGAATCCATTGAACTTTTCAAGCAGGAGAAATTCAAGCAGGAGAGTTTCTGCTTGAATTTCTTTACAGGATGTCAGAATAGCCTCCCAGAGCTGCTCTTTCGATGCAAACTGCCTCCCACCCTATATATATTTTGCTTGAGGATGCTCCAAAGGTTCTCAATAGGTTTGAGGTCAGGGAGGAAAGGGGGTATTGTATTCTTGTATTCTTCCAAACTCAAACTGAGAGTAGAAAACCAAATTAACAACACAATGTTAATTGTAACAAAGTCACTGTCCAATGAATTATCACACTCAATGTATATTGGAGATTTTTACGCATTCGCCAACTCTATATAACCCTGGTTGAATTCACAGGCGACCAACCTGCACACAAGGAGTCACACGAGAGCAACATGTCAAGGTAATTGTGTCCGACTACACATACCTATTTATCCGAGCAGCGAGGTAACACTGTGAATAGGGCTGCAGCTATCGATTATTTTAGTATTCGAGTATTCTATCGATCATTCCATCGATTAATCGAGTAATTGGCTAAGAAATACTTAGTTTTATTGAAGGGCAATAATGTACAATACTTTGGTTTAATTTTCTGAAAAACCAAATTTTTATTGCCTAAATTGCTTACAATATCATCTCTCAAAAAAACTAAATATTAAGTGGAACTAAGTGGCATCTTACATTGGTTTTTAAAGAAAACATATTCTAAAATGCAATAACAACCTCAAGGCATACATTAAGTTA
>JACXGM010004959.1:0-19258 GCA_016801145.1 Umbra pygmaea
CTCTGCTGGCCGGGGAACCTGGGCGACCTCTGCTGGCCGGGGAACCTGGGCGACCTCTGCTGGCCGGGGAACCTGAGCGAACTCTTGTGGCTGTGGAACTTGAGCGATAACAGCGGCCTCTTGTGGCCGTGGAGCGGAAGCGCGCCAAACCCCTACAGAAGGGGTTTCCTTTTCCTCGTCGTCAGACGACACTGACCCACTTATAAGGTTTGGCATCTCCTCGTCATTGCTCTCTTCATATATATGGCTCGGACAGGCGGCCCACCAGGGAAACGAGTAGGCAGCCATAGTGGGAAACAGGCAGGCGGCCATCTTGGAACTGGGGCTTTTTGCCTTCTTGTAACCGGGGCAGGTAGCAGCACTTTGGGGACTCTGGTCGGCCATCTTGGGACTCTGGGCGGCCATCTTTGGACTGGGGCTGGTATCCATCTTGGAACTGGGGCTGGTAGCCTTCTTGGAACCGGGGCTGGTAGCCTTATTGGAACTGGGGCTGGTAGCCTTCTTGGAACTTGGTCTGGTAGCCATCTTGGAATCAGGGCTGGTAGCCATCTTGGAACTCTGGGTGGCCGTCTTGGGACTGGGGCTGGGAGCCACCATCTTGGAACAGGGACTGAGTGCACTCTTTGGAGCTTCAAAAGGGGCAGGTGTCTCAAAGACATGACGAAGGAGGATTTAGTCCCCATCCATAGCCTCCCTGACTAAAAAGTCCTCATAGGAGGCTTCGTAGAGGTCCCATAGAGGATCCTCCTGGGCCCAGCCACCGTAAAACAGCTCACTCCCAGCCACATTTTGTACTAGGCGAGGTATTCTGTAATGAATACTCCCAAGGTTTGAAAAGAACACTGTTTATTCTAAACAGGTATAATATATTTTACAAGGGCAACGGCACAGATGATAATCCAAGGCAGAATAATGCATAAAAAGAGCAGGGGTTAGGCCAGAATATCAAGACTAGAGCGTTTGCAAAGGTACAAGGGATAATCCAAGGCAGAATAACTCATAAACAATGCAAAGGTCAGACCGGAATAACAATACAGGAATATAATACTCAGTAATGAATCAAAACAATACTCACAGTACCTTGCAAAGAGGCAAGAGCATGTGTGTGCTTATATATACTACTTGAGTGGGAGCAGGTGTACTGAATTTGGGTGATTGAGTCCGGGTTATGGGAAACGTAGTTATGCGGAGGCAAGACCAGGGAAGCTGTAGTTCACAGGGAAGGTGAACTGGGGAATGGGAATTGTAGTTCTGAGCAATCTAGGAAGGGGAAGATGTAGTTCTCTGGGAAGAGGAACTGAGAAACGTTACAGTACAGATCTGTGGGATGATGAGGGGTGCGCACATGTTGTCAGAGCCACCAATGTTTTTCACACTGTTTACACAACAGGGAAGCCTTTAGTCAGATTATTTACTGGATGATTACGTTCACCGACTATACTTCCTCTATTGAACTCACAGGCAAACAAAAGGAGTCACTGGAGAGCGACGTGGCAGGAAAGACTTATCTGATTTACCTAATCCAAATCCCTGGCAGCAATATGCCAATTATATGCTGCATCGTGCAGGGGGCCCAAGGAAATTCAGAGAACCCATGGTCAGGCTTAAACCCACAACCATCGTGATGTAGACTTACCCGGAATTTCCACTAACTGCGGAACGACTGCAGATCGGCTCCGCTGCGTGTCGGCTCCGTGCTCCACCATCATTCAATACCCACCAGGTCCGTATTGGTTGCGGAACGGCTGACAGTGACTATACGAGGACCCTCGCGGATTCACGTATGATCGCGCGATATAACAGCATATATACTGTACTGAGTTGCTGCGGAGCTCTCCGGCATCCGGCAGAAATAGAAGCTCTGCGTATCTGCTCCGCAGGGCTGCGGATCGCTGGAGCTGGGACGGAGTCGGAACGCAGCCGTTCCGCAGTCAGTGAAAATACACACATTGACTTTAATAGAAACCTATCGACTCCGCCGCCGTTCCGGAGCGGATCTGCAGCCGTTCCGCAGTTAGTGGAAATTGCCGGTTAGCCCACAACGCCATGCGGACCCCCCATTTCACTTTGATTTAACCAGATAGGCCAATTGAGACCAGATTCTTATTTGAAATGATGTCCTGGCCAAGATAAAGTGCAAGCTGTAAGAGAACATAAAGTCACACATGAAGTTACAAAAAAGTAGGAATTATATACAGGTCTTTCTCAAGAAATTAGCATATTGTGATAAAGTTCATTATTTTCCATAATGTAATGATAAAAATTTAACTTTCATATATTTTAGATTCATTGCACACCAACTGAAATATTTCAGGTCATTTATTGTTTTAATACTGATGAGTTTTTTGTACAAAAGCTTTTTGTTTGTAATTCACTTTTTCACTTTAATAGTTGTCGTGTAAAAATGTTTTCTAATTTGTAATTCGTTTTGCAATAAAAAAGGTTTTTGCACACTAACTTTGGAACTAATTGTAGTTGTAAAAAAAACAAGCCTCAAATGTTATTCTTGCAAAAGTACAAAAAAATCACTAAAATTCCACTAGCATCTCTGACAAATATATTTTTACTTGTAAATCAGTCTGTGGCATAACATTTAAATGCATTTCCAAACAGAAACCTGAAACGTTTTCTCACCAATTTACTGATCGCATATAATAAATGCAATATAATATATGATATTTATATATATTATATGCATATATGTACATATAGACTATTCCTCCCTCCAACCTTCACATATCTATCCCTCCTATCAACAGTTGTCTTTTCCTCTGCCACAGCCCTGACTTCACATCACTTCCTAACTTATACAGTTCTATGCAAATGTTTAGGTACCCCTGACATTTCCATGATTTTAATTTATAAATAATTGAGTGTTTGGATCAGACATTTCATATTGATCTATCAAATAACTGATGGACACAGTCATATTTCAGTAGTTAAATTGTGACCTGACATCAAAACCGATTCCATGTACTTCCTGACTCCTTGCAAGTGTGGGTTGTTTGGTGTCTGCTGTGAAGGTATGCCACAACAAGTAAACTATTTAATAGATGAGGGCAAGGGCAGCAAGGGCAGCAGTGCAGTTATCAATTACTTGCATAATTTCTTCAACAGATATGGAGTTGGGGAGACACGTGTGGACCTACACTGTGACAACTGCAGTGGACAAAACAAGAACAAGTTTGTTTTCTGGTATTGGGCCTGGCAGACCATGCGCAAGCTCCACCATCGTCTGGACCTTCACTTCCTGATCGCAGGCCACACTAATTTTGCCCCTGATTGGTGTTTTAGCATCATCAAGCAGCGTTTTAGAAAAACCAGAGTTAACACTTTGTCACACATTGCTGGTGTGGTCAAGGACAGCACTGTCACAGGAGTCAACATCCCTCAGCTGGTTGGACTGGAGGATGGCACAGTTTTTGTGAAAAGCTACGAATGGCAACATCAACTGACTCCATACTTCAGACCGCTGCCACAGATCAAGCAGTACCAGCACTTCAGGTATGTATACATTTTATATTGTTATATTTTCATCTATAGGTGGTTAAATATAATAGTTTAAATATATTGCATTTTTATTCACTGTGTGCTTCTGTTTTACAGTTTCGATGCTCAGTAGCCTGGGGTTGTTTTTGCCAAGGAGTGCTCAGACTCAGTTGAAACCAGTTTTCAGTAGCTGCGCAACACTTTTAATCTTCCTCCAAGGGATGGTCTGCCAGTAAAAGCTCCACCTGGACTTCACACAGCCAGGCATACATATTTTTGTCAGAGGATCAGAGAGTTTTGTGACAGAGATGACATGGACATCACTTGCCCTGCACCTAAACCTGACACTGGACAGAAACAATCTGTAAGAATCTAGACTTCCATTCCATCCCATTCCATCACTTGGGTGAGTTCCCATTAACATACATTTTCATAGTACATTGATAGCAGTCTCACTGGTTCCCCATGGTAATCAAACATGACACGGTTGGGACCAAGAACACTTACTTCTGCCTAGAGCAACACTGTGTGTTAATACTACCAGTAAATTTATGGGTACTAATTGGACGTGCATGCCAACTAAAAACAGCGATTAGCTTGTACACACAGCCGGCCGGTTTGTAGCTCAAATAGAATAGATGTCAAATAGAAACACGCCTCACAACCTCAATTCAAAGTTATATATACATGTCTTTTATCTTTACAAAGCTTAAAAGCTCAGCAATCTTGTCAATGTCTCCGTTTTACAATAGCTATAAAAACAAAATAATTAGCCGGCATAATATGAGATTTGTTCCTTTTACAAAAAACAGATTTCTTTTTCCTCTAACAAAGATAAAGGGTTATACTACCACTGCTCCCAAGTTCACTTTTAAGGTTGTATATACATGTCTTATATCTTTACAAAGCTTAAAAACTCCAAAATCTAGTCTATGTCTCAGTTTTACAATAGTTATCGAAATGAGATAATTATGACTACTAATCGAATGTGTATGCCAACTAAAAAGAGTGATTAGCTTGTACACACAGCCGGCCGGTTTGTAGCTCAAATAGAATTGACTGACGAATAGAAAACACGCCTCACAATCTAAATTTTTAAGGTATATACACATGTCGTATATCTTTACAAAGCTTAGAAACTAAAAAATCTAGTCAATGTCTCCGTTTTACAATAACTATAAAAACGAGATAATTAGCTGGCATAATCTGAGATGTGCTCCTGTTCCAAAAACGAATCTTTTTTCTTTCCTCTAAGAAAGATAAGGGGTTATACTATCACTGCTCACAAGTTAAATTTTTAAGTTAAATACACCCACCTAAATGATTATTAGGAACACCATACTAATACTGTGTTTGACCCCCTTTCGCCTTCAGAACTGCCTTAATTCTAAGTAGCATTGATTCAACAAGGTGCTGAAAGCCATCCATCCATCCATTTTCATCCGCTTATCTGGGATCGGGTCGCGGGGGCAGCAGCCCCAGCAGGGGACCCCAAACGTCCCTTTCCCGAGCAACATTAACCAGCTCCGACTGGGGGATCCCGAGGCGTTCCCAAGCCAGGTTGGAGATATAATCTCGCCACCTAGTCCTGGGTCTTCCCCGAGGCCTCCTCCCAGCTGGACGTGCCTGGAACACATTCACGTTCTTTCGGTCATGACACAGCCTTCATGACCATAGGTGAGGGTAGGAACAAAAACTGCCCGGTAGATTGAGAGTTTTGCCTTCTGGCTCAGCTCTCTTTTCGTCAAAACGGTGCGATACAATGAGTGTAATACCGCCCCCGCTGCGCCGATTCTCCGACCAATCTCCTGTTCCATTGTTCCCTCACTCGCGAACAAGACCCCAAGGTATTTGAACTTCTTCACTTGGGGTAAGGACTCATTCCCTACCTGAAGTAGGCACTCCATCGGTTTCCTGCTGAGAACCATGGCCTCAGATTTAGAGGTGCTGATCCTCATCCCAGCCGCTTCACACTTGGCTGCGAACCAATCCAGTGAGTGCTGAAGGTCAAAAGCTGATGATGCCATCAGGACCACATCATCTGCAAAAAGCAGCGATGAGATCCTCAGCCCACCAAACTGCAACCCATCCCCACCCCGACTACGCCTCGATATCCTGTCCATAAATACTACAAACAGGATTGGTGACAAAGCACAGCCCTGGCGGAGACCAACCCTCACATGAAACGAGTACGACTTACCGCCAAGAACCTGGACACAGCTCTCGCTTTGGTCATACAGAGATTGGATGGCCCTAAGAAGGGACCCCCTCACCCCATACTCCCGCAGCACCTCCCACAGTATCTCCCAGGGGGACCCGGTCATACGCCTTCTCCAAATCCACAAAACACATGTAGACAGGATGGGCATACTCCCAGGCCCCCTCCAGGAACCTTGCGAGAGTAAAGAGCTGATCCGTTGTTCCACGACCAGGACGGAATCCACATTGTTCCTTTTCAAACTGAGGTTCGACTATCGGCCAAACCCTCCTTTCCAGCACCTTAGAGTAGACTTTACCAGGGAGGCTGAGAAGTGTGATACCCCTGATACTGCTGCTGAAAGCATTCTTTAGAAATTGTGGCCCATATTGATAGGATAGCATCTTGCAGTTGATGGAGATATGTGGGATGCACATCCAGGGCATGAAGCTCCCGTTCCACCACATCCCAAAGATGCTCTATTGGGTTGAGATTTTAGTATAGTGAACTCATTGTTATGTTCAAGAAACCAATTTGAAATGATTCAAGCTTTGTGACATGGTGCATTATCCTGCTGGTATTAGCAATCAGAGGATGGGTACATGGTGGCCATCAAGGGATGGACATGGTCAGAAACAATGCTCAGGTAGGTTGTGGCATTTAAACAATGCCCAATTGGCACTGAGGGGCCTAACGTGTGCCAAGAAAACATCCCCCACACCATTACACCACCACCACCAGCCTGCACAGTGGTAACAAGGCATGATGGATCCATGTTCTCATTCTGTTTACACCAAATTCTGGCTCTACCATCTGAATGTCTCAACAGAAATCGAGACTCATCAGACCAGGCAACATTTTTCCAGTCTTCAACTGTCCAATTTTGGTGTGCTCTTGTAAATTGTAGCCTCTTTTTTCTATTTGTAGTGGAGGTGAGTGGTACCCAGTGGGTTCTTCTGCTGTTGTAGCCCATCCGCCTCAAGGTTGTGCATGTTGTGGCTTCACAAATGCTTTGCTGCATACCTCTGTTGTAACGAGTGGTTATTTCAGTCAAAGTTGCTCTTCTATCAGCTTGAAGCAGTCGGCCCATTCTCCTCTGACCTCTAGCATTAACAAGGCATTGTCGCCCACAGGACTGCCGCATACTGGATGTTTTTCCCTTTTCACACCATTCTTTGTAAACCCTAGAAATGTTTGTGCATGAAAATCCCAGTAACTGAGCAGATTATAAAATACTCAGACCAGCCCGTGTGGCACCAACAACCATGCCACGCTCGAAATTGCTTACATCACATTTCTTTCCCTTTCTGACATTCAGTTTAGAGTTCAGGAGTTTGTCTTGACCAGGACCACACCCCTACATGCATCGAAGCTACTGCCATGTGATTGGTTGAGTATGTAATTGCATTAATGAGAAATTGACCGGGTGTTCCTAATAATCCTTTAGGTGAGTGTATACATGTCTTATATTTTTACAGAGCTTACAAACTCAGCTATCTATGTCTCCGTTTTATAATAGCTATAAAAATGAGAAACTTATGAGTACTAATCGGACATGCATGCCAACTAAAAACAGCCATTAGCTTGCTACCAGCTTCAAAATATAGCAGGCCTTAGTGGAAAAAATAGTATTTTGTAATACAAGATTTAGTACTTACAGTCAAAAATCTTTATTTTCCATTATCAAAGAGTCCCAGTAATGACATAGCATAGTTTTCCCACGGAAAATCCATCTTCTTATGTGGAAGTTACTATTTTATTACCGTCCATGTATGAGCATTTAACAACAATGTTGTTCATAAATAATGGGACATGCTTCCGAATCAATAACCATTTGAAATGTACCTCTAACCTCTCAGATTTCATATTTTCGTAATCCTTATGAAACAGAGATGTCAAAAATGACCAGGATCATCCATATTAACATACGTTTGCCAAAGATACTTGAAAAAAGGAATTAGTTGGCAGTGTAACGCTTCTCTGTACATGTTCATTTTAGTTCTGCATTCTTTGCTGGTCATTATTGTCGTATCGTGTCTACCTTGTCCTGTTCCTTTCTTCATTGGATTCTGTTAGTACTTCATTTCCAGTTTGTCCTAGTTCCCTTGTTTTTGGAGTTTGCCTGACACAAATACTTAGTTCTGTTTTTGGTTAGTTATAGTCCTGAGTTTAGTTTATTTTTACATGCATTCATTCTCATATGGGATAGTTTAAGTTCCAAGTGTTTTATTTTGTATTGTTCTCCTACGGGATGGTCTCAGTTTAATAAAAATATATAATTCATTCTTACTACCTGACTTACGGCCTGAATCCTGTTGATTAGACATGACAGAATGACCAGCCCAATACATAATGTCATGACTGATCCATCGTATAGTGACAGTGGCCAGGAGGAAATGCCCTGGGATTTATATGAAGCTTCTTTTGAAGACTTTTGTTCAATTCAAAAGGCTATAGACGGTGACTATGGCCTACCTCAGAGAGTCTTTGAGACTCCTACCCCTTCCAAGGGGAAACAGGTCTCCACAGTTCCAAAGATGACCTCCTCAGCCCAGACGTCAAAGATGCCCTCCTCGGCCCAGATGTCAAAGATGACCTCCTCAGCCCAGAGTTCAACAATGGCTTCCTCAGCCCAGAGTTCAAGGATGGCCTCCTCAGCCCAGATGTCAAAGATGGCCGAAGCCAGCCAGAGTCCCAAAATGGCAGACACCAGCCCAAGTGCCAAGATGGCACCCAACTCAGGGACACTCTCCCCTCAGCCCCAGTCCATGGAGTCCACCTCACCATCCATCCCTGACATTTGTTCCATCGTGAGGGACGACCCGGAAGTGGATGGGGATTATAGGGATTGGATGGTCCAAGGCAACATATCAACTGGCGTATATCCAGACTTGTTTCGTCAGTTCTGTGGTTTTGGGTCACTCCATAGGGACGTGGAGGTGTTCCTGATGAAACAGGTGCTTACCCGTTCCCCTCAACTCCTGACCTACATGGAAGCGGCCGTAGCCCCGCAGTCCTCTCCTTCTCACTTCAAGGTCCACCGAGTTCCAGTCAGGTCCTTGATCTCAAAGGTCAGGACCCCTATGGATCGGGTCGGTGCCAACCATCCCCTTTCACAACCACAAGAGGTCCCTCCCGTGCCGCGACCACCAGAGGTCGCTCCCGTGCCGCGACCACCAGAGGTCGCTCCTGTGCCGCGACCACCAGAGGTAGCTCCTGTGCTGCGACCACCAGAGATCTCCACTCCATCTCGACCAGCAGAGGTCTCCAATCTGTCTCGACCAGCAGTGGTCTCCACTCCGTCTCGACCAGCAGAGATCTCCACTCCGTCTTGACCAGGAGAGGTCTCCACTCTATCTCAGAAAGGTTTGAAAATGGTATTTACAACCGGGCGGCTCTATTATGCCTAAGAGAGTACAGTCTTTTTGGACTCCTACACACGAGCATGCTTAGCCTATCTTGAGCTAGCAAGAGGCAGCGATAAGACGTTAGGCCGACACCCGGACAACAACAGGCCCAGGCGGAGACGCGGTAGACGGGGAGGGGCCGAACGATGACTCTGGCGCTTGGGTAGCAGTGGAAAGCTAGCCCTCCGGGTCATACTGTTTGCGAACGTCCAGTCTCTGTTAAACAAGATGGATGAGCTCCGGGCTCGGATCTCCATACAAAGGGACTTACATGACTGCTCCATGCTGTGCTTCTTTGAAACATGGCTGGGGGAAAGGACACCTGACGAGGCGATAACACCAGATGGCTACACGGCCTTCAGGGAGGACCGGAGTGTAGTGGATAACAGCAAGACTCGTGGCGGAGGAACGGCCGTCCTCGTGAAACAGACATGGTGTACCGACTGTAAGCTTATTTTTAAATCTTGTTCTGAGAATGTGGAGTTTCTAACTTTGAAGCTACGGCCATTTTATTTACCCAGAGAACTGCAATGCATTATTGTGAGTGTTGTGTATATTCCCCCCTCCACCAAAGAAGAGGTTGCACTTAGTGAGCTACATGACATGATCAACAAGCATGAAAACAATTATTCTGATGCTGCTTTCATTATTCTGGGAGATTTTAATCGCTGCAACCTCAAGAAAAACTTGCCAAAACTGTATCAGTTTGTGACCTTTCCAACTAGAGAAAATAAGATACTGGACCACTGCTGTAGCAACATTAGAAATACCTTTATAGCTGAACCAAGAGCCCATTTTGGCAAGTCTGACCATCTGGCAATCCGGCTTAAACCCATATACATTAAGAGGTTTAAGGCACAGCCAGTCACAATAAAAACTGTTAACACCTGGACTGACAGCAAACAGGCTAGCCTGCAGGGTTGTTTAGAGGCCACAGACTGGAATATCTTTAAGGAGGCTACAGATGATATCCATGAATACACAGAGACTGTGAGTGATTACATCAGTTGGTGTACATCTACATGCGCACCTTACAGAACTGTGCGTGTGTTTCTAAACCAGAAACCTTGGTTTAATGGAAATATAAAGCAGAAGATCAGGAAAAGGCAGGAAGCTTTTAAGTCAGGAGACCAAAGGGAGTAAAAGAAAGCCCGGTATGAGCTACAGAAATCCATCAAAGCTGCAAAGAGGACGTATTCCAAAAAACTTGAGGATTTTTATTTTGGTAACAACACGTGCAGTATGTGGCAAGGAAATCAAGCTGTCACAAACTATAAGACAATAGTACCAGCCACAGACCCCCTGGATGTCACCCTCCCAGACAGCCTTTATACCTTCTACACCAGGTTTAATAGAATGAACACAGACACCTCTTCAAAAGTCCACTGTAAACATACGGACACTATTCTTCAGGTGACACCCACACAGGTCCGGAAAGCTCTGAGGCAGGTGAACCCCCACAAGGCTGTTGGACCAGATGGCGTCCCTCCCAGAGTCTTGAAGGCCTGTGCAGAACAACTCACTGGTGTGTACGGAGACATTTTCAACCTGTCTCTAAATCAAGCAGTAGACCCCCGTATTTTTAAATCCTCCATTATTGTACAAGATAAAAAAAAGTTAAATCCATCTATCATGAATGACTTTAGGCCAGTGGGACTCATGTCAGTGGCCATGAAGTGTTTAGAAAAACTGGTTCTCACTCATATTAATCACATGGTCCTGGGTACGATCGACCCCCTCCAGTTCGCCTACCGTCCCAACCGCTCAGTGGATGATGCAGTGGCCACTGCCTTACACCACATCTTGCAACACATGGACAGCAGAGGAACATATGTAAGAATGCTGTTTCTAGATTATAGTTCGGCTTTTAATACCATCCGCTCGGGTAGGCTGACTGAGAAGCTGAAAGACCTTGGCGTCCTGACTCCCACCCGTAACTGGATCCTAGATTTCCTGATTGAAAGACCACAGGTGGTGAGGATGGGGAAGAGGGTGTCCGCAGAGCTCATCGTCAACACAGGATCACAACAAGGCTGTTGCCTTAGTCCTAAACTATTCACCCTGTACACACACGATTGTGTCTCCGACCAGGATAATACCCTCAATATTAAGTATGCGGATGATACCACCATTCTGGGTCTCATTAAGGGGGGCATGAGTTGGGCTATAGGAGTGTGGTAAATGACATATGTGCCTATGGTGAGGTGAATAACCTATGCCTTACCACAGACAAGAGAAGTAATTATGGACCTCAGGAAAAATCCACCTCCCCTCCAGCCCCTTACCATCAAGGGGACTGAGGTGAAGAGGACTGACAGTTACAGATTCCTGGGACTACAAGTAACATCAAATCTGAATTGGACTATGAACACTGCTGCCACAGTGAAAAAGGCCCAGTAGAGATTGTATTTCATCAGGCTGCTTAGAAAAGCTGGTCTGCACTGTCGCCCTCTCACCCAGGTCTACAAAGGACTGATAGAGAGCATCCTACCACGGGCATTACTGTTTGGTATGGAAACACAACACAGACAGAGAGAAAGGCTCTACAAAGAGTCCTAAAGACTGCAGAGAGGATTATTAGAACATAACTCCCCTCCATGGACACAATCTACACACAGCGCTGTCAGAAAAGAGCAGAGAGAAATATCAGGGACACTTTACATCCAGCTCACTCCCTGCTTATTCACAAAAATTGTACATACAATCTCAGGCACAGCCGAGCGGACGGTATTATCACCAAAAGAACACGGTTATATAAGAGCTTTTTTCCAGCTGCAGTGAGACTCTTGGCCAAAACAAAAATGAAATGAACTACTGTGTCCAGGGCCTCTGTAATTTATCAGGGTAATATATCTGTGTAATATATCTGTGCAATACACCTGTGCATCTTTTTTATTAATTTACTTATTTTAATGTAACTATGTACTCTAATATATTATATTAATATCGGGTTGTCTTTGGGGGCCTGGGCAATATGTAATCTGATTTACAAATCAGAATCTACATTTTTAATACTTATTTATAATGTATATGTTTTGTGTGTCCTTTTAAACTTGACTTGACTCTCAGTAACAACTGCACACGAGTTCCTATGTTCGTAAACATAAATGGCAAATAAAGTTCTTGAATCTTGAATCATGAAACTATCTAAGGTACAAAGCCACCAAACACAGACTACCAAATACAGAACTTAGGCATAAGCCAAGACTGACCAAAGAGTCATCTAGTTTGGCCACAACCACACTCACCTACTACACACAGACAAACAACATGTGCAGCTAGAGAGAGCTAAAGTCAAAGTGGCCTCAACCACTACAAAATACAAACCAAAACTGGCACAGACCAAACCTGAGAGAGACAGAGAGAATGAACAAACAAATGGCACATTTTATACTGTTGGGAAAGGTATGATGGGAAATGGAATCAGCTGGACTGGATAACGGGGGGCAGAGCCAGGGATAAGTGATGAGTAGTTGATTGATGAGCAAACCTGCACCACCTGTGGGGAACAGACACACAGAGCAGAGACAAACACAGAAAAGGACAGAAACACAGAAAAGGACAGAAAGACAACAGAGAGAACACTAACAAAAACCAGGGCGCATAACATTGATCCTAAGACTGGGGGACGTAAAACACCCCCACCAAAAAAAAAAACACTAGGATTTTTTTTCCACAGCGACATCATACAACAAACCCCAGGCTATGTCTGAAAAAAGGCACCCACTAAGTCCTGTCTAGGTGACCCGACCCTGTCTGATCGGATGCTAGCAACAGCACCTGCTCTGCGAAAGAGGGAGGACGCATAATCTGGGCTTTTACTAGCCACACACCACCCAATCCATGCACCCTCCTTTATTGCCCAGATTGTCTACGCCGAGTGTAGGAAACAGACTGTGTAGTGGTCTCCCAAGCTACTTTGAAGGGAACTGCTGAAGCAACACAATTAATAATTTTGTCTTCTGCATGCCCCCCGACCACTGTCAACGGAGCAGCCGAAGACCGAAGTTGTCTAACACAGGGCTTGTTAAACACCTCACACCCAGGGAACACGCTACCACTGGCGATGTCGTTACCAAACAGTAATGTGACCCCCTTAACCGGTAAGTTAGGTACAACACTCACATCGAACCAACCAGATATTGTCTCAGAACTTATATGAACCCTATGTACTTGTATATACTGCACCTGAGAACCCGTATACGATCTGCCAGACCAAGGCAGCCCACTAGAGTGTATGACGGACAGAGAACCTCGCGTATCCCTCAAAAAATGAACGGGCACAGCTCCCACCTCACTTTTAGCTCCCTCCCTGAGCGTTACAGAACATTTGATTACAATGCATCAAAAGTCAAGTTGTACAACTTGGCGAAAGGATTTAAATATTCCGCTGAAATACCGGGTGTGGAGTACAATATCAGCAACTGGTATGTGTTTCGGACTGTTGTATGTTCAGAGGTGATGAAAATAAATCATGACTATACCAAATATACTGTAGTGGATATCAAGTGGCGTGGTACATCACAAGCTTTAGAGCAAAAATACCATCATGTGTTTGTCCTGAGAAGGTGCGGAAACGTATGGGGTCACATAGAACTCCGTGTTGGTACAGAGAGCTTGATTGAGCGACCTAAACTTCCATTTTCAGGAAAATACGAGTTACAGAGTACATTGTTGATTTCAGATTCGTCTGAATTGGATGAAAGATTGTTTCATGCCATTGACAAATTGTTCATTCGGAGTCGACAGTGGTGGAGCATTGTTAAAATAAGGAGATCTCTTATCCTCGAGCCCATCGAATCATAGGAGCCAGCTCTTAAAAAAATGAAAGTCTGTTAAACACGCCCCCTCCTCTTATGGGGTAGGCGTTGCTCGACAATATGAGACACAACAGCTTAGCAATAGAATTTAGATCTGCAATCACGATGGCTTTTTAAGAATCAGAGAACACTTGTCAAGAATGGAACGTGAGTCAATGGGAAATTGACGGTCCTACTAGTCCACCAACCTACTCAACCAGCTCACCATGCTATACACGACCTGAAGAACCTGCTGAAGATGTTTTTGATGATGGCCTCAGTACAGCTATTGTTGATACTATAAAAGCTTCAGTTGCAGCCATTTTGGACATTGTGTTTGATGGACATAAAACAGAAAACTGTAACGGATGTTTGATAAATCACCCGAGTCAGCTTCAACATATGTGCTTGTTTCCCGAGCCATACAACTACTTCTACATCCATTTTGAAGAACTGACCCGATGATTATGGACTAACCGATTCATACCCGCAGTGCTAAGAGCTCTGGAACGTGTAGGTTTTGTTGTACAACACCCAGGGCCTGCGGTATTACCGAGGCCTTTCTAAGTGAACTAAAACATGAAACTGTTGCTTCAGATAAGATGAAACAAGCCCGGCTAACATTTGTTGAAGATATCGAAGAAAAATATGAAACGTTGTATGATGTTGTGAGTTTCTGGCAGAACAATTCGGAAGACCAGGAAAAATCTACAGCTTGCTGAACACTTTCTTTTAAACATTTATAAGTTGTGAAAGTGTCATCATGGGTAATTGTCTCTGTATTATGTTTGAGAGAATAAATCAATATTTTATTTTAAGGGATGTTACGGAACTGTTGTTGTATTTTATTGAACGAAAAATCAATGATCTTCATCTATACAAGTCCAATATGTTTGTGAATGCTGAATGTGTTAAAAAAATGGATGAAATAATGCAACATGTACATCGTAATGTTGACTCTCTAGAATGGGAACAGTTGATTTCACAGATTATGTCTGAAGACATAGATATAGCTCTGCCTAAATTTTTAAATGCAATGTTTCAAAACGACTTTACCGTTTATCATTTACTTTGTCTGTATACCTATGTTATTGATGTATGTGTTTTAAAATTACAGAGAATCTGTAAACGCATTACAAGTATAAAATTTTGTTCATTCTTTTGTTGTTGTCGTTTGGTGGAAAAGAGCGGCTCCAGAGAGCTATAGGTTGAATCTGGTGGCAAGTTAAGCAACAACCAAGTTAGCGAATGGTTGTCTGAGCAAGATGTGTACACATTACATAAACCAGTACGCAAAAACTTTCCTAGGAATAGTCTTCTCTACACATGCTTTGTCGCAATTTCAAGCAGACTTATGTGACATGCAAGCATTGGCCGATCAAAACGATGGAAACCGATACCTTTTAACAGTAATAGACATTTTCTCCAAACTATCCTGTGTAAGAGTCCTAAAAAATAAGACTGGAGCTGCGGTGACCAGAGCATTTTCATCTATTTTGTCAGAGAGTGGAATACCTAAAAAAATCCAAACGGATAGCGGAAAAGAGTTCTTTAATCATACATTTCAGAAACTGATGAGGGACAACAAGATTATACATTTTGCTACAAGTTCAGGTTTAAAAGCTTCAGTTGTGGAACGCTTCAACAGAACCTTAAATGAAAGGATGTGGAGATATTTTACAGCCCATAACACATAGATATATTGATGTTGTTCAAGATTTAGTGAAAGGGTATAACAACAGTTACCACAAGAGTATACGTATGAAACCCTCCGAGGTGACACCTGAGAATACCTTTCAGGTTTTTAAAAATCTTTACGGTTTGTTTTCACTTCGCAAAAAAAGCTTTCTTTCAAATTCAAAACTGGCGAACTGGTGCAGATCTCAAAGTTGGGTAATGTGTTTGACAAAAAGTATGAACAGGGCTATAGTGATGAGCTATTTACTGTGACAAAATGTATACCTCGTATACCTCCCGTGTACAAGTTAATAGATTATGACGGAGAATCTATCGAGGGTACTATTTATGAAAAGGAACTTCAGAAGGTAAAGATTGGTAAAGACAAGACCTTTCGTGTGGATGAGATTCTGGATAAAACCTTAAAACCTAAACACAAGTCAATCACATGTTGTACACCATGGAAGACAGCGGCTTTTACCTGACGTTACCCAGCAATGCATCTACAGAGATATATGAACAAAATAAAAGTTCTGACTACATAACAAGTTTTACTAAACCTATAGAGCTCCAAGGGAAATGGGAAGTAGGGCTTGCAGAGATCACATTCCATAATTGGTCTAATATTCTTAGAAAAGATCTAGACTTTTTATTCAAAAGAGGCCCTGATACACCAAGTGATCAGATGAAAGTTTGGATACTATAAAACAATACAACATCTTGTATATGAGCTAGTTAAAGCAGTAAATAAATTGAACTCTAAACTTGGTTTGACTTATGACCCTATTCAAAAACGGATATTTGTCACAGGTTTGGAACAGGATCTAGCCCTCAAGGCACAAGGCACTTTGGCATACACCTTGGGATTGTATCCCAATACCTGGTTCAGGATAAGGGACAATGTCTTCCCCTACCCTGCAGACATACATGCAGGTTTTTACACCATGTTTGTCTATACGGATATTATAGAATATCAAAGGGTAGGTGACAGTTTTGTACCACTCTTGCGAACAGTTCATATAGATGGAACAGATGGTGAAATCATAACAATTGGTTACCAAACCCCCACTACGTACCTCTTGCCAGAAATTACATTGAAAACATACAGATTGAGATCAAGACGGATCAGAATAAACCTACAGTCTTCCTGTACGGTAAAGTGATTGTTAAACTACACTTTCGACCCGTGAAAGACGTATAAGAAATATGGTTATGATTCATAATCCACAACTGGATCCTAATCATTATGTATCCTACTATGTCAACCAAGTTGGAAATGGGTTACCAGGCTATCATGGCTCACCAACCAGTTATGGAGCCGGCATAGGTGGTATATTCTGTAATCTCTTTAAAATGGTACTACCATTTGTCAAGTCAGGATTCAACATAGCCAAACCTCATTTAAAATTGTCTGCTAAAAACATTGTAGGTGAAGTGGTGTCTAATGGCATGACTAGATGCAGTGGAGCAGATAATCAACAAGGATCAGGTGGCTTGATGATGCTATCACGACGACCGAAAAAGAGACGCCCTGGTCTACGCCCCCTACCCAAACCTAAAAAGAGAAGGTTGCCAGTTAAAAGAAAGACAGTAAGACAAAAGCGACATAAGAGTAGGAGGTCTGCTGGAAAAAGTCTAGCAAGTATTTTCTAATGGCTCTTTTACATCGTATGTCATCTGAAGCCTTAAAACGGAGCTTGGACTTTTTTCGGCACCCATGACACAGTTTTCAATAGATCGGTCAAGTTATGTGGAAATAGCACCAATCTCGGCCCTTACAGATAATGGACCAATAGAATTTTTCATACCAGGGAATGGCGATCAATATCTTGATCTTAATAATACTTATCTATATCTAAAATTGTGTAAGAAAAATGGGACGAATATGATTCATCAGCCAAAGCAGTTCCACACACCCTTACAGGGCCATTATGGAATGTTTGCTCAACTACTCTGAAGATACATTGAGCAAACAATTCAGCGCTGGCCTGTTTAGCAAGGATACTGCTGGTGCTTCTATGGCATCTATAGATCCAATGGCAAATGTCAATAAAGGCCTGACAACAAGAGCTAGATACAGTGCAAACTCTCAAACCTTTCAAGTGTTAGGCCCAATACACTCTGACATATTCTTTCAAGAACGATTACTCATCAATGCTGTTGATTTGAGAGAAAAACTATCAAGGGCGAAAGATTAATTTTGTTTGATGGCTGCCGCAGATGGGGACTTTGCTTTAAAAATAACGAGTGCAGCTCTTTATGTGAAAAAATTGACTGTTGCACCAGCCGTTAGGTTGGGTCATGACCAGGCATTGATGAGAGGTAACGCTTTTTACCCCCTCCAAAGAATCACAATGAAAACATTTACCATACCAGTGGTGAGTAGAAGCTGTAGTCAAGATAATTTGTTTTTAGGCTCACTACCACGTTACATAGTTATAGGTCTGGTTGATCATGCGGCAAGTACAGGTAGTTTTGATCAAAACCCATTTTATTTACAACATTTTAATTCAGAGTATGTAGCCCTCTGTCAGGACAGACGTCAAATACCTGCCAAGGCCTTCCAACCACATTTTGGACACGGAATATGTGTCAGGGAGTTTTATAACTTATATCTAGCAATGGGTAGTTATTTAAAAGACTTGCCTTTACCGATTGATAGATATGAATTTGCAAATTTGCTTCTTCTTTGGCTCTCAACGGAGGCGGTCGCATTTTTCTCCCTCTCCCTTCCCTTATCTTCCCTGCTTGCTCTTGTCTCGTCTTTGTCCTGTACTCTGAGAGCCTCTCGCAGCACTGCTCTCCAAACTAAGGAAATTATGGATTTGATCAATTGGTCTCTAAACGCAATTGACACCATATTCTCGACAAGAACCTTGGGTTCGGGGGAACCTGACTGCCCTGCCGGAATGTATACAGCTGGTTACACGATGGACGCATGGGCGAGGTGGCGGGTCGTGTGTCTGGCGGCTCTTTCCGTGGAGGACGTTGAAGATATCTACCTATTCGGAACCATGATAACAGGTCTTCTGCTGATGGGATGGTGGAAACAGTGGGCAGAGCCGTTTGCACTCAGACTGGGTCTATAGACCACAAGTTGGTTAACATCACGGAGAAGCTTACAGCTTTGCAAAGGAAAGTGGATCGTTAAGGAGACCAAAATGGACCAAATTGACTCAAGAGGGTCCAGACGTGCAGATTGGAATGCGGCTGCTTACCCCAAGAAGTCAACAAATCTTATCTATTTCGGCTCCCCCACAACCAACCACTGGCCTTGGACAAGGCACGGTTAGAATAACATATTCTCCCGGACAGTGCTACAGTGAAATGCTCTTGTTTTTTGTTCCCTCCCCCATCACCAGACACCTGGTGATTGTGACTCTGTTTGGGACAGGACCAAGGCTGCCCCGTATCGACATCCTGCGGACTCACCTTGGGACTGTTGCCAGACACAGAAAATATCCAGGCCTACACACACACACAAACTCTCACACATATGTACAGATAAACTTCCCATCCCCCATCCCCCACCTTCGCAGCTTCATACCCGCCAGCCCGGGAAAGACGGGTCTGTGGATAGCGCCTACGAAGGCTGCAGTTCAGGATGGCTGCCTGTCTGGCTGGTTTTCTCATTTTCCCTTTTCCCGCCCCCACCACCCCTGTTGCGAGTCTTGTTCAGAGTGTACTGA
>JACXGM010004960.1:0-36326 GCA_016801145.1 Umbra pygmaea
ACACATCTACTATGATTGTAGTCTGTATCTATTCATGTAGCTGATGTGTTACTTTACCTGCTCTCCAGACCATCGATATACTCTTTTTTCTTCTTCCTGCTCTCCTGGGCTGACTGCTTGTTTCGAATCTTTCTGCGTATTTTCTTAAGAATCCTTTCCTCATACTAATGGAATAAGACAACAGAGGTACATATTTAGTGTGTTTACGTGCTTTTGACATTCTCAGGAGCCAAAGACTGAGCAAAACATGTTGACCTTGGTGAGAGGCAGTTGACTAGGCAGAGCCACGCCTTCCTTGGCAAGCAGTTTCTTTTCATCCTCGTTGAGGATCAACTCTTGGAAGGACGGCTGGGAAGGCTGGGGGGGAGGCAACAAATGTAAAAGTAATGTTAATAATAATATGTAAAGCATCGCCACTTGCCAGCTGCAATTACTTCTTCATAGTAAATGGACTGAGTGCAAAGCAGTAGACAGCATAGCCCATCCCTCTCATTTCATGCCTTGCTTATGACAATTACATTCCCTTATTCCTTGCACTGCTGTGACGTTCTTTGCTCCACTACGGACTTTTTCATACTGAAAGTGAGTAGAGTATGATAATTTTGGCCCCATGCTTCTTTTTTTCAGCCCGCATTGTAGTTCAGGGCTAGGTTTTATTTTCAGAATGTTACCACCCACCAGCATCGTGATGTTTACTAATCAGAAACACCTGCCACTCCTAGTTATCAATCCTTCAAGATGTGACTGACAGTCTGAGACCATACAAAAAGAAGATATCTGGCTGGTCTCCTCATTGACACCAAATGACAAATTAATTTTGCATACTCCCTGGGAACGTTGCTCAAATTTGAGAACTGTCTTTGTCTTAAAGAGACCAACCTTGGACAATGTGTCATGCAAAATGTGCTCATCAAAACAGGCATTACTTTTCACCAGAGTGGATGCTTTCTATTACTATGGTGGACTTGCAGCTGTAATTTGAAAAATGCATTGATATAACTACATAGCTTGGTGAAGTCCTGAATGAGAGAATGTAATAAATGCTATTTGATTATGTCTCTATACATGTCAAAATACTAATAATGTCTGGAATCCAACACGGTTTCAATGAACTTATGGAATCATGGTAAAAGACAGACATTAACCCTAAACAGGTGATACCATACAGAAATACATTACAAAATGTTCAAGATACAAAATGACGCATTGTGAGCACCAAGAATCAAAATATTTAGTGTTACTTACTGGATCAAATGTGCCAGATAGCAGTAGGTCCTTGACGGTGAGGGGAAAGCCAGAAGGTGATGTTTTGTGTACATCTGACGGACACTGTGTTGGCCCAGACTTTCCTGGGTAAAAGCCAGAGTCCCAGCCATCTGTAACCACACAGAGAGACAGAAAGTGGTCAGGCATATGAGAGTGAAGTCTAAGAGTAGTGTAGCATGGCATATTTGTGTATTTTGACTACTATTGCATGCTGTTGCGCTGTTTGTCTCACAGTATTAATGTGGTAATATATTTTGTACTGTTACATAAAATACTGTCATTATGTGAACTTGCAAACAGCTATTTAGCTCTGGTGATCTGACTTTTATAAGCAGGCACCAGGGCCGTGGGAAGCAGGGGTGCTGATGGTGCTGCAGCACCCCCTGTTGGAAAGGGCAAACACAGCACAGCACTGCCAGGTGCAAATACAAATCAAAAACATAGTAAAACATTTTAAATAATAATCCTGTTATTTACCTAAAATTTCAATTCTTGAGGAGGTTTTGAGAAATAATTAGCGATACATAACAAACTACATTAGGTACAATTGTGTGAAGTGTTCTTGCTGCCACTAGTAGTCCGCACGTTTCGGTACCTTACTTGTGTCTGTAGTGTAAAAACTCTGGGAGTAGTGTCACTGAAGAATTTCTCCATTCATTCCTATGGGACGTTTTTTAACGCTATTATTTTGAAAACCATTTTTAGAAACCTTTCAAAAAAATTACAGGAATGTTAAGGGGAACAAGCCGCATGTTTTGGTACTAGCTTATATGTGTAGCATAAAAACTCTGGGACCAGTAGCACTCGGAAATTTCGTCCCATTCATTCCTATGAGATTTTTTCGCCACGAAAACGGTAATGTTTCGCAAATTGTTTACGAAACTTTCCACAAAACAATAGCAACTCGATCGGGATCGAGCCGCACAGTTTGGTACCTTACTCTTGTATGTCGTTTTAAAACTCTGGGAGAAGTAGGGGGACAAATTTTTGCTATAAGTTGAATAATAATAATATATATGTCGGATAATAGTATGTGTTCCGTGCCAAAGGCAAGAACACTTAATAATCATTAATTAAAAAAACAAGGATCATAGTCAACGGAAGCCACATACTGTAGCTAGCTACCATGACATTTATAGTTCATTTTCTTTAAAAATGTTTGGGCACCTTTCTGGCTATTTGTAAGTTTTTGTCTGCTGTGTGGAACGAGGTTGCAAGTTGAAGTAGGCTATTCATCGGAATACTAAGCAGTCGCTGTAGTCTTCATTAAAATATCGTTAATCAGCTATGATTCCTGATATAATCAGTTATGATTCCTGAAGCATGACATAAACTAAGCTCTTATTTTACCATGGTTGTATTCCGATCCAGGGAGCAATACTAATGAAAATATAAAGTCACTTTAGATATTAGCATCTGGTAATGACCAAATACGTAAACAGATTTTGTTTTCTCCTGACCCTGGAGCCAAAACTTGCATGCACTTGGTAATGCAAGGTAACTTTGATGACAAAATGATGACAAAATGTGTCCTCCCACTACAGGACCCCCAACTTAAAACTTCCCACGGCCCTGCCAGAGCCAGAGTGAATGTGCTTAGTAAACAAACAAATTAATGTGATCGACACATTCGCATAAGCTTCATGATCTTTAGAGTGGTGACAGAAAGATCCAAGGAAAACTCTGATCGGTAGCAACTCTGTAAATTTTAAACCAAGTTTTTGTACTACAGTTGATTCTTGGTCTGTTTCAGTTTTGTCTTACTGATATCAATGGAAAAGGGTGCTTCCAGTCCAGCCTTGGTTTGTGGTTGAGGGGGGATGTAGACTTTCTTCATAGGAGGGCTGTCAGGACGCTGGGGGCTATCCATCTGGTCCGAATGGGGGTCCTCACTGATGCCACTGTCACTGTGAGAAGGAGACCACAGCGGTGACCCTGACACTGAGTCCCTGCCACTCAGGAGTGCATTCAGGAAGTCCTCGTTTTGTTCATGTGCTTGACTCTGCCTCTGTCAAATGACGCAACAAAATTTGATAAGAGCCCTACTGCACGGACACACTGGAGACAGCGGTGGAGATAGGCAGCTCATGGGAATGACGAAAGGAGACGGACACTGTTAAAATGACACTACAGAATAACATGAGTGTTTTCACTCGACTCACGATAGGCTCGTGGTTCGACCAGGCTTGGTTGGCATGGTGTCCAATCTCCTCATGACGGAGGATACCATCGTTCTGATCAAACAGCAAGTCAAGCAACTCAATCCCTTCACATCCCTGAAACAGAACAGGTCACAAACTGTAATGGATTTATCCTGGTGAGAGCGGAAAGGCTGTAAAAACAATCCTTCCCAGGAATATTGATGCTCTGTATTGCTCTAAGAACTCTCCAATCAGATTTGTAATCAGTTTAGCTATGTCCTTCAATACTGAAAGTTGAGTACAACTGCACTGAACTAGTATCATTTTGATCAAATGTACTTACTTGACAGTTGGATCTTTTGTTGCTGCTAAACTTGGTTTGATAATATACATAACACTGGATGCTCTAACAACATAAACTATGAAAACTACCAGGAGACACTGAAACAAAGAAATCAAGCCCATCGGGCACATTACCTTGTCTGCATAGTAGTCCATCATTTCCGTGCTAGGGTGGCACAGGAAATAACAAAAAAATAGAAATCCAGTAAAATGGTGTGTTTCCTTTGTTGTGAACAACCACTATTCCAAATGAATGTCTCCTGTATCTCTCTGCTGTTTTTCTGAGATCCAAAGTTCAAACTCCAACACAACACACCCTGCAGGGCCAGCCGTAGCCTTTTAAGGACCCTAGGCAATATTTTGTTGAGAGGCCCTTCACCTTACATGCAAAACATTTGAATGGCCCCTCTAAAAGTTGAGAATTGCTTTGTTTCCTGCAATTTAATATTATTCGCTTCTAAAATAAATTGACATTTTAAAGGATGTTTTTTCAATTTCATGACTACTCATTTTTCCATAAACAACATTAACATTATTTTAGAAAAACATTTAAGAAATAATTGTAATTTTGTCATAGGTGAGTGGAAAAAAGGTTAGCTATTCTATGTACAGTATATGTAATTCCAATCAGTTCTATGCATTGTTAGCCAGGGTATACAGTATTCTATCCAAACGTGTTAGCTGACATGACTTGAGAAAAAGAGAACAAGAGAAAAACTGCAACTTTTCATCAACCCAAGGCCTGTTTTTCTGTGTACATCCAACATGTATTCTTTCTGTTGCTCAGTGCTTTGAACATGCCTAAACCTTTTAATCTACTGGACTGGCTGTGGTACTACCATTGATGGTGATATCCAATTTATATTTACAGCCCTAAATTTATAACAACAACTCCTAGCGGGTTCAAGACAAGTCAATTTTGAGATATGTGTCTATCAAAGCATAACCTTCTAATAAGATTAAGAATATCACAATCATAACTATCGTCAGTATCGTTAACTTTGCAAAAATGCTAAATGACATACAATCCCACTTTAAAGGTCAGAATGTATTACCAAAACATTACCCCTATCTAAGGAGAAGTATCACATTTATTTCAGTTTTGAAAAATCCAATTCCAACATTTAATCTGATAAAACTGTGGTATCTAATCCAATAATTTGTTTGATTGTGGTATTTTGATGCAACTTTTAAGAAAACAGCCCTAGGAAATTACTAACAATATTGGCCAGGTTGTCTGTCAGGAACATACATAGGCTGAAAGCTTGACAAATGCATTCTGGGTATATTGTGAATGGCTAATCAATCTATAAAAAAGAATGAGTCATTATTTTGTATGCAAAGTGATTTGTAGATAAGACAGTCTGCGGTCCCTTGCCTGCTGGCTGCAATGTAAAACAAGCTTATAACCAATTTTGTGGAAAGATCAAAGTTCATGCTTTCCTTTTCTCTCAATGTGTAATATTGACAAGGGGACTGAGTGTAACCTTTGACTCAGTTTGAGTTTGCTGTTAGTTAATTCATTTGCTATACTGCACATTCTCTTTTTGGCATATCAATGCTTCATTAAATATATCTTATTAGCAATTTGTTCTAAGCTCATGAAGGTACAACAATACAATATATTCATTGTAATCAGTAATTCATGTCTTCATTTATCCCCTCTCAATTTATGAAATATTTTGATGTAGTGGTAAATGTTTTATTTATTTATTAATTTGCATATTTGGAAGATCCACCTGTTTTTAATGAGATTCAGTTGGTGTTTAGATTAAGGCATAGCATTGCAAAGCTCTATAACAAACAAGCCAAGGGGAGATATTGATGTGTATTCTTTTATAAAACCTTTTACCAGTTTAAGCTGCAAGGATGAAGAGGAAAATACCCTTGGCTGAAACGAGAATGAGAAATTATTTATTTATTATTATTATTTAAACAATGAATCTCCTTATTTTAGAGATATTTAATTTCATAGTTGAAATCACAGAAACTCCCAGTGGACACAGAGTGGGTGGGCAATTCATTAGAAAGTTTACCTTTTTATAATTTATTAATTTCACAAGTACAGTCTGACATTGGGCCAAAGTATATACATTTTAGTTAAATTAGTAATAAGTCATTGCTGTATCCTATCTCTATAGGTCAGTGGAGGCTGGTGAACCATTTCTGAGGAGAATGGGCTTATATTATTGTTTGATCTGGAGTAAATGGAATGATATTTCACACTGAGTTCGATGTGTTTAACACATTAAATCCAGTGTGAGATACAATTCCATTTACAACATTTCAACCATTTACCGCCTCAATACAGTACAGTACAGTCCCGGTCAAAAGTTTTGAGAATGCCAGAAATACTAATTTCCACAAAGTCTGCTGTGTCCTCAGTGTTGATGATGGCAATTTGCATATACTCTAGAATGTCATGAAGAGTGATCAGATGAATTGAAATGAATTGCAAAGTCCTTCTTTGCCAAGAAAATGAACTTAATCCAGCTGCCATCATGTCAGTGATAGTCTCGTTAACACAAGTGAGAGTGCTGAGGAGGACATGGCTGGAGATCACTCTGTCATGCTGTTTGAGTTAGAATAACAGACTGGAAGCATTAAAACGAGGGTGGTGCCCGAAATCATGGTTCTTCCTCTGTCAACTATGGTTACCTGCAAGGAAACATGTGCTGTCATCGTTGCTTTGCACAAAAAGGGCTTCACAGGTAAGGATATTGCTGCTAGTAAGATTGAATCAACCATTTATCGGATCATCAAGAACTTCAATGAGAGAGGTTTAATTGTTGTGAAGAAGGCGTCAGGGCACCCGAGAAAGTCACCAGGACCGTCTCCTAAAGCTGATTCAGCTGCGGGATCAGGGCACCACCAGTGCAGAGCTTGCTCAGGACTGGCAGCAGGCAGGTGTGGGTGAATCTGCACATACAGTGAGGCAAAGACCTTTGGAGGAAGGCCTAGTGTCAAGAAGGACAGCAAAGAAGCCACTTCTCCCCAAGAAAAACAACAGGGACAGACTGATATTCTGCAAAAGGTACAGGGATTGGACTGCTGAGGACTGGGGTAAAGTCATTTTCTCTGATGAATCCCCTTTCCGATTGTTTGGGCCATTCGGAAACACCTTGAGTGCTACCATCATTCTTGTGTCATGCCAACAGTAAATAAAGCATCCTGAGGCTATTCATGTGTGGGGTTGCTTCTCCGCCAAGGGAGTGGGATCACTCACAATTTTGCCAAAGAACACAGCCATGAATAAAGAATGGTACCAACACATCCTTCAAGAGCAACTTCTCCCAACCATCCAAGAACAGTTTAGTGATGACCAATGCCTTTTCCAGCATGATGGAGTACCTTGCCATAAGGCAAAAGTGATAACTAAGTGACTCAGGAAAAGTCATCAAATTTCTGAGAACTTGTAGTTGATCCTCAAGAGGTGCTTGGACAAACAACCCACAAATTCTGACAAACTGCAAGCATTGATCATGCAAGAATGGGCTGCCATCAGTCAGGATGTGGCCCAGAAGTTAATTGACAGCATGCCAGGGAAGATTGCAGAGGTCTTGAAAAAGAAAGGTCAACACTGCAAATATTGACTCTACATGAACTTAATGTAATTGTCAATAAAAGCCTTTGACACTTATGGACTGCTTGTAATTATACGTCAGTGTACCATAGTAAATACTTACAAAAAGATTTAAGAACACTGAAGCAGCAAACTTTGTATAGACCAATACTTCAGTTATTCTAAAAAAATTGGCCCAAGTAAAAAGAAGTATATTTAAATTATACTTCAGTATTATACTTCTAGAATACTTATGTTTAACTATAAGTATGTATTCAATATATTTAAGTATATTTTAAGTATACTTTCAAAATATACATACCAAAATAATATACTAGAAGTATATTTAGGATAAATAAATTACATTTCAAGGACATTTAAATATATATTTTTTTACTTGGGCTGTACACAGTGTTCACTTCATATTCTAATATTATTTTTTTTAATTAAAGCACTGTTTTATCAATTACATTACCTATGTATGACCATGTGATTAACTGAATCATTGGTTCAAAAAAATGGGGGCCTAAAAATGTGTTTGGTGCAAAAGTGTTGTGTCAGCCATGTCATATTGATTAGCATTTACCGTACATAAACAAACGTGACAAGATAAAGGACATTGAAAGAGAATGAGACAGTCTTTATGGAGAAAACATAAATTTGACATACATAATATCCATGTATGCATATTTACCATGGACATTTAACATTAAATTTTACTGTATGTCAAATCTATGTTATGTTCCAAAATGGCTGTCTCATGCTCTGTGTCCTTTCTCACGGTATCAGTTAGAATACTTTTTGTTGCTCTATCTCTGCCCTGTCCAAACTGTATTTTCAGTTTGCAATAGGATCACTGGCAATAACCAAGATGGCCTTTATATTGTGGCAGGATTACGTTATCATTATTGCTCCTTTATCTGATGGTGACAGAGTCCAAAGTGTAAACCCAGTTCTTAGCCCGGGTGCTGCACTTGTACATTGTGACAACATCTGAAAAAGCTACACAGTTATCAACTCTATCATAATCTGTAGCTTTGAAATGACCTTTCCGGATCAAACCTGACGTAACTGGTCATTACTCATGTGATTGTGAGTCAGAAGCAAGTGGTGGTGAAACTGGGTGGATGAGAAATCAGTCTACTGGTCTCAAAAAAGATGCTAAAGTGACATGTCCTTCCGATCACCGTGCTCCAGGACTGAATGCTTACGTTGATGATGAAGGCAGGAGAAAATAATAATTTGTTTATTCTAGTTCCTCCATGACTTGATGATTCTGAAGGGGTTTGGTACTTTATATGCACATGATAATCTGTCTGCCACCAACTTCTTGACTAGTAAATGTTTTGAATGGCTTCATAAAGCACTGCCGTCATCCTGAACAGATGTATCCATTTCCGTCAAAGTATATGTGAAGGTATGGAAAGGGGGTGCAAAGAAATCTCTCTAAAACATATTATCACTAAAAAGCTGTGGGCAAAGAACATCAGATCAATAGTGTTGAATGCAGTATTTTTGCCAGACAAATGATGAAACATGTCATTTAAAATTTAAACAGGTTTTGATGATGCTTAGCTGCCTTAGGACCTGAATAATTTCTCGTCATTGAAGGAACCATGAATTATGTTGTGTATTAGAGAAAAAAATTATAATGTACAGGCGTCTTCATAGACCTGGCCAAGGCTTTCAATCAATCACTGCATCCCTATTGGCAGACTCAAGAGCCTTGTTTTCTCAAATGACTGCCTCACCTGGTTCACTACTTCTCAGATAGGGTTCAGTGTGTTAAGTCAGAGAGACTGACTTCGGTGATGTCATTTATAGAACTGCCTCAAACTCTCCCCTTAGGAAATTGATGTATGTTAAGCTATTGTCAGACCTTTGTACATGTTGACCAGGTGCGATTTATTTATGATTGCAAGGGAAGCTCGGCTTCCCCTAAAATGTCAAAATATTAGTGGTCAAATATGTACTAATGTGTTAACATTTTATTGACTAAAGATGCGTTAGAACACGTTCATCTCGAAAGTGAGTTAGTTCAGAATCAGCTACATATAGACTGACTCGATTTCCTTATTATACATTCCCATAGCGTCGCGTTTCCCTGTTGAAGCCTGGCATCCATGGACTTCAATGGGGCTGCTTTGAACAGCTTTTTCAGTGCTTTGAAACTAGACGTTCATTGGATAAATGCTGCGATTATGTCCCACCCACGGACGCTCAGCGTCTCTGGGGGTAAATGGAGGAGTGGGCTGGCCTGGACTCCGTTACGTCGCAGCCATCTTGGTTGCAGATGTGAAGATTTTAGATGAGAGGCGGTATCTGACTGTGACGTTAGCTGAGAGTTGGCAACGCTGCTTATGCTCTATGTTACATTACACACTTTCACTGGCACAGTCAAAGTCAATTACATCATAGCCACACCCTAAAACATCTTTATCACCAATTTTAAAATCAATGAGACAATAATTCTAAAAATTAACATCGTTCTGTATTGCAGATGACTTCAAACTAACAATTGAGACCATAAGTTCATTATGAAAATGTTTACTGAGGTTTACTGAAAGTGTCTCACTTTCTCATAGACATCTACAGAAATCAACCTCTTTTGCAACCAGACGTGTCGTTGCCAGCTGGAATTCAGATAAAATGCAGGTTTAAGGCACTTCCGCATTTGCTTCAGTTTGCCATACCGGGTGCTAGCCCTGTGTGTACAACACATGAACAAATCTTCTCTGAGACTTTTGTGGTCTTTGATATAGTCCAGCAGAGGGCTATGGATGTTCCTTACTGCAAATAATTGAGTCTCTTTTGCATTTGTCAAAGAGAAGAGGTCAGAGGGGGCTTTCCACGCTGTTTATGCCAAAGCAGCAGATCTTACATCAGACCCACAAGAGATGAGCCCATATGAAAGCGCTCTCTGACCCAATTGCAGGATCCTCAAGAGCGCTACAGAAATCTGTACATGGCCATCCTTGATAACATCTTGGTGCAAATTCCTCAATGTTTTTCAAATTTGGAACATATGCTCTTAGAATTAGTCAATCCAGGAAAATTTGATGACATGAGACAAGTGTTTCCAAAGGAGGCCTTCCAAAGTGTCCTGAAAAAAATGGCCATCACTTTGATTTAGGGAGACTGAGGTCTGAACTTCAAGTCCTGTATTCAGATCAGGACTTGAAGGGTAACAGGTAAAGCTGTGTAATTACTTGGTTCCATAAAGACATGGAGTTGGACAGTGCTGCCTCAGCTTTATAATCTGTTCTCATTAGTGGCAACAATTGGAGCTACATCTGCAGGTGTAGAAAGGAGCTTCTACTGTTTAAAGCGGCTCAAGTCCTACACCCGAAACACAATGGGCCAAGGATGTTTAAGCAGCCTAGCTTTGCTGGCCATTGAGAGGACACAAATATATGGACAATTTTTATGATGTAGGCCGAAAATGAGCTTCCCCTCTTTGAAAGACCAGCAGCCGACACTGATGTTGCCATTCCCCACTCTCGCACCTTGCTTTTGCCCGTTTTTTTGCTGTAGTGCTTTCATCACAGCCATGGTGAATTTTGCACATATTAACCTGCACAGCTTTGTTCATTTTTGTACACAGCTATACTCACTGTTACAGATTCCAATGTTGTTGTTTTTGAGATGCTACATTGCATTCTGATTGATCTACATCTCTAGCTTAGACCTCATTTGCATATGTGTTATATATAATTTCTACTGTTTACTATAATTCCTAATGTGTACTCTGAGTATGCTGCATTCTGTATTTTGTACCTTTGTGTAACTATATGTTGTCTTGCACCTTGCACTTTGTCTTGGCCAGGTCACTGTTGCAAATGAGAATCTGTCCTCTATCGGCCCACCTGGTTAAATAAAAGGTTAAATATATTTTTTTATTTATTCTGAAGAAGGTTGTCAGGCCATCTGACCATGAGTTGAATTTGTTGCACAACTGGGTCAATCACCAGGACATTGATCTAAAACACAAACGCAAGTCACATCAGAATGGCTTAAATGAAACAAATATCCAGAGCTAAACCTAATCAAGGTTTTGTCAAAGGACCCGAAGGAGCAGAGAATCGTTAAAAACAAATGTTTAAGGCTTGAAAGAGTGGGCAAAAATCCCTACACATCAAGAAACAGACAATAGCCAGTACAATTTATATTGTTTTATAGACAGTTCCTTCAAACTATTAAATTATACTGTAATGTGTTTATTCATTGTTTATATGGTGTTGAAGAACTTTTTTTCTGTTTATTTGATTTTTTCTCTACTATTTGTTTTTACATTTTAATATCAGTTAGGCTATTCATTTGAATTAACTGTCTGTACATTGTTGGAAATTGTACTGGCAAGAAATTCCCTTGCAGCTCGGGTGACATGTGGTTGGATGAACCATGTGTGCGCCCCTTTTATTCCACAGATCTGTACAAGGAGTTGCGAAGCTGCCGACAAGGCAGAATTAGAGAGGGAATTGGGAAGGGGAAAAAATTGGGGGAAAAATAAATGAAAAATGAACAAATTACAGTTTTTTAGATTAGGAATATTCCCCCATTTCTCACCTCACAATTCCTCATATCTAATTCCTCTTTAAGCATTTCTCATCAGCTAACACCTTTCAGGTGTGGGATAGTCGAAAATCAATCACATGCTTCTTCCAAGCACAAGTCACCAAGCGTCCGATTTCTATCACAAAATTAGTTTTCACTGCATTGTATATGTCTATCTTGTAGTATACAATCATCAGATGATGCCATAGGTAATGGCACAAACATTTTTACTGTGTTTTATGGCAGCACAGAGACACAGTCAGAATGTGGTGGAAACTCACTAGAACAGAAGTTCTGAACTCAGTACAAAGGCACCACCTGCTGGAGAGCTGGACCAAGTGACGTGGCAACTGGAAGTGCAATGAGAACACTGTCAACCTAGCCCTCCATGACGTCTTGGCCTTGTAGACAAAACAGACCATTTACTGAGGTTATAAGAACTGAAACAGCGACCATTAACTAAGCTGGTCATTTTCCCTGTATTACAGTAAAACTGGGTTTTGTCACATGCTGTTTCCATTGGTGACACTCAACCACATCCTAGATAGCAAATATGTAGTCCTCTACAAAATCTCATGTGCAATGACATCTTTTGATTTTTCTTACATTGCTTTACTGAACTTGAGCCTTTACTATGTGTTGGAATGGGAAGTAGAGTCTTCTAACTTCTCTGCCAACCACACAGGGCAATAACTGTTTTACAAATTGTGCTCGTTCACCAGTGCACTATTAAACGCTGATATATTTTTCAGTCTCTTCAACGTCTTCATCAGATTCTTCAGTGTATTAACTGCTGTACTTGTGTCTCCTACACTCAATTACACCAGGGGATTCATTTGACCTTTTAGTCATTTATCACATGTTAGAGCAATTGTTTTAAGATAGCTGGTGGGACAATAAAAAAAGGAATTGTAATTTCCTCCCTCAATAAGTTAGCTACAGAAAAGTATTTGTTAGAAATAGACAAAAAAAGTAATCAGTAAATGTTTACCCCCTCCTTTCGCTGTTCATGGGGAAATTAATTTTAATATTCTTGTGTTATACAGACTTGTTGAGTAGTAAACTACAGTGATGTTTTTAATGAGTAGGCACATGAAATAATATATATGTTTTGCCCCAACCTTGGCAGCAAATTTGCTAAATTTACCTGCAGAGACAGCAGGTCTGACTACTGGACGCGCTGACATGTGTCTCACAAGTATATTTTCCATATAAGCACATGTGTGATTGGACTTCTACGCTCTCTGCATGTGGCAATCAATGTAATTTAGAGAATGATGGATGGGAACAAAAAGTCACCATTTACTCAAGTTTGAGAAAAAAAAGGTAGTGCCAGAAGAATTGTCTGACACCGTGAATGAGCGCATGCACACATGAACAGACACGTACAGACAGTCATTTAGTCATTAAAGATAATTTAACTGCAATTTATCTGCTCATGATCATTCAGTAACACTATTGATTGATAACATATTGGTATAACTTGGTGTAGGCTAATCATTATACCCTACAGTATGATTCAGAGGTTATTGTTTACATGTACAGACTGTATATACACTCACCTGCCACTTCATTAGGTACACCTGTTTAACTACTGGTCAAATATCTAATCATGTGAAAGCATGTCAATGCATTCAGGCATGTAGACATGGTCAAGACAAGACCCTGAAGTTCAAACCAAGCATTAGAATGGGGAAGAAAGTTGATTTAAGTGACTTTGAACATGGGGTGGTAGCTGATGCCAGATGGGCAGATTTGAGTATTTCAGAAAGTCCAGATCTACTGGGATTTTCTCACACAACCATCTCTAGGGTTTACAGAGAATGTTCTGAATAAGAGAAAATATCCCGTGAGTGGCAGTTCTCTTGGCAAAAATGCCTTGTTGATGGCAAGAGGTCAGAGGACTGTCGAGGAATGTCCAGACTTGTGAGCTGATCGTCAGCAGTAACTCAAATAAACCAAGGCATGCAGAAGAGCATCTCTGAACACACAACATGTTGAACCTTGAAGCAGATGGGCTACAGCAGCAGAAGACCACACCAGGTGCCACTAATGTTAGGAACAGGAAACTCAGGTTAAATTTACCCAGGCCCACCACAATTGGAAGATTGGAAATACGCTGCCTGGTCTGATGACTCTCGATTTCTGCTGTGACATTCAGATGGTAGGGTCAGAATTTGGTGTAAACAAAAACGCATGGGATCCATCCTACCTTGTAATAACGATTCAGGCTGGTGGTGGTGATGTAATGTTTTTGAGGACACTTTCTTGGCACACTATGGGCTACGTAGTATCAATTAAGCATTGTTTAAATGCCACCTGTATATTGTTGCTGACCATGTCCATCCCTTTAAGACCAGTGTACCAATCTTCTAATGACTACTTCCAGCAGGTTAATGTGCCATGTCACAAGGCTCACATCACCCTTAAACTGTTTTTTGAACATGATAATATGTTGACTGTAGTAAAATGGCTTCCACAGTCACCAGATCTCAAACCAATCAAGCACCTTTGAGAAGTGGTGGAATGGGAGATACGCATCATGGATATGCAGCCGACAGATCTGCCGCACCAATTATGCAATAATGTTAACATGGACCAACATCTCTGGGAAATGTTTCCAACACATTGTTGAATCTATGCCATAAAGAATTAATTAAGTTCTGAAGTCAAAATGGGGTCCAACCCAGTACTAGTAAGTCATACCTAATAAAGTTGCCAGTGAGTGCATATTTTACAAAATTGCAATTTTTTCTTACAGTAAAATATGCCCTCACTGGCAACTTCATTTGCATGTACTGTAAAACATATTACTGTACTATGGGGCGCCGATTGTAAAGTGACACACGCTAAAATTAACAGCAATGTTTCACCACATTTAACTCCAAACAACATTTTAAAAAGTAGTGTTACTTTTTCCCACATTTACAGCAATATTTGTGAACTTTGTTTTAATTACTTTTCTTGTAAAAAAATATATTCAATCCAAATCTAAATGTTAAATCTAAATGTAAAATGTTAGGCTATATCTAAATGCTAAATGTTAAATCTAAATGTTAAATGTTAACATTTAGATTTAACATTTAGATTTAACATTTAGCATTTTGATTTAACATTTAACATTTAGATTTAACATTTAACATTTTACACATAGTTTCTGTTAATTTTAGTGTGTGTCAGTTTACAATCGGCGCCCCATAATGATTGTACTGCATGTTTTCTATAGAGTCAAATTAAAGTAAGCTGGCAAGTCAGTTGCCAATTATTCAGGCTTTGAGAAGCCTGTAGACTAAAGCTTTGCAATAGATGACACTTTCTGGTAGAGCATTTTCTACGGACAATTTCTAAAACGTATTTGAGATTTAGGGAGTTTTGTGTTAAGATGTAATAATCTTATGGGTAGGTTAAGAATAATAGGATCTGATCTCAAATCCCTCGGTCTAGCTTTTCTGTAGCACGGTAGCTACTGTTTCTGTAGAACGACGTATTTACGCCGGACGCCCGCCATATAAAACCGTGCCTGTTGACGTAATCAGTCTTTTCCCTGCCTAGGCCCTCGTGAGGTGGGCAGTGTATCTGGTGCACCCTTTTCACGAAGCGAATCCACAACCATCTGTCAAAATGGTGAGTTATATATATATTTTTTATGTGTTATTTGAGGTACTATGTAGTCACAGCATCTGCTACTATAGTAATGTTACGTATTAGTATTTATATGTTGCAACTAATCGTATGCGTCGGTGACTTGGTACGGGAACAAAATGGCACCCGTTTTATTGTGTACCGACCGCTTTGCCGCACCTCAGCTTTCCAAATGGAACAGATCATGTCAGGGTTCACAATGTTAGATAATGTCCACGACAATGAGACCACCTTTACCTGTCATGTCATTGCGGGTTACCAACATTAAACTGAATGTCGAATTGTTAGACTTTCTGTGTTTCCTTAGCGGTCAAGTCGACATAGACTTAATTATTGGCCACGTCGAATTGTTCTCCCGGTGTTGTGGCTAGTTATCTAACGAGTAGATATTTAACATGACTTAAGGTTTTTGAAGCCATGTCGCTTCACAATTGTAGACATTGTGCTATGTAATAGACTGCTTTTACAAGTTAGCTATTTAACAAAAATGGCTGGTTAGCTAGCATTCGCTATGTTGAAATAAGACGCGTAATGCCGGCATATCATCAGCGGAGGCTTACACGTGGCCTGTTCCGGATCCAATGTCTGAAAACGAGGTGGACGGTACCGTGGCTATGATATTAGCCGTCAACAAACTTGTATGTGATATGTACATTTCTTTTAAATGTATCTGCGTCGCTGATATTAGCCTTGGTATTACTCGGTATCGGATCGAAAGTAGATTGGTGGCATCGCCCATCCCTAGTTGCTTCTCTAACGTTAGTAAGCAGTCTAGCCAACTTACATGATTGGGCAACTGGACAAATTGCCCACCACCATGCGAAACCTTTGTAGAGGCATCGTCATTCACTTCAATTTGCTTGTTTGTGATTGCTTTAATGTTACCGAGGGAGTATTGAATGAGTGAGAACACGTTCAATTAAATTGCATCAATTTCAGTACCTCTGAGTTGCCATATTTTTTCAATTTGTGGGACTTACTGTAGATTGTTACGGCATGTTCTGAAATAACCAAGTTTATGACCATCTAAAAAAGGTTAAGGTAGAACTGAATAATCTCAACTACCACTCTACTGTACTAATGTAACACCCCCCCGCCCACAGGTGAACTTTACCGTAGACCAAATCCGTGCCATCATGGACAAAAAGTCCAATATCCGTAACATGTCTGTGATTGCGCACGTCGACCATGGCAAGTCCACCCTGACAGACTCGCTGGTGTCAAAGGCTGGTATCATCGCAGGATCCCGTGCCGGAGAGACTCGCTTCACTGACACAAGGAAAGATGAGCAGGAGCGCTGCATTACTATCAAGTCAACGTACGTATCCCTCATGCACCTTTCTCTTACCTGCCAGAACAAGCATCAGAGGAGACTAGAACTAACAACACTATTTACTTTCCTACAGCGCCATTTCCATGTTCTATGAGCTCTCGGAGAACGACTTGGCCTTCATCAAGCAGTGCAAAGATGGTTCTGGTTTCCTCATCAACCTGATTGACTCTCCCGGCCACGTTGATTTCTCCTCTGAGGTCACCGCTGCGCTCCGTGTAACTGATGGAGCCCTGGTCGTGGTGGACTGCGTGTCTGGTAAGAAGGCGGACTATGGTCCGAGTTGTCTGAAAGGTCACGCTTGCATTTGTGAACCGATGATGGCAAATTATTTTTGTCAACAAGTATTTCTTTATTTTCAGACATGTCATACAGGATGTCATAGATGCTAGGTTCCATGATTAAGAGGTATATTTCGAGGAGGAGTGGAGAACAAACCAGTCGACTTGTTAAAAAAATTCCTAGCTCACTAGCAGTGCTCGTTCTTCCTCGCCCAGGTGTGTGCGTGCAGACGGAGACTGTGCTCAGGCAGGCCATCGCTGAGCGCATCAAGCCGGTGCTGATGATGAACAAGATGGACCGAGCCCTGCTGGAGCTGCAGCTGGAGCCTGAGGATCTGTTCCAGACCTTCCAGCGCATCGTGGAGAATGTCAACGTCATTATTGCCACTTATGGAGAGGATGAAAATGGACCAATGGGTCAAATTATGGTATGCGACTTCTGTTACCAGTACTATTAAAATGTTTTCGTTGTGGCATTACAACGGTCTTAATGTTGCACACAGTTAGGGCAAAAACTATTAAACGCTCAGGAAATGCGCTCTTACCCATTTGGCATTACCCTGTCCATATTTGTGAACATCCTGTATAGTACAAACATGTTGTCTTTTGCAGATTGACCCAGTCATTGGTACTGTGGGTTTTGGGTCTGGCCTCCATGGTTGGGCCTTTACCCTGAAGCAGTTTGCTGAGATGTATGTGATGAAGTTTGCAGCCAAGGGTGAGGCACAACTGAGCCCAGCAGAGCGTTGTAAGAAGGTGGAGGACATGATGAAGAAGCTGTGGGGTGATAGGTGAGTACCCATCTCTGTGGACCATGTTTGTGAAACACTTCCTTCTGAGCTAGTGGTTAATAATTTAACTGGTTCTTTACATTTTAATAAGTAATTGGACAAACATGGTTAAATTTCAATTGTGTAATTTCAATGATTGGTGATACATACTGGATTCGTAGTTGATGTGGAGAGTTAAACATGGCACGGTGTGGGTGCAAATGTACTAAAAAAAATTGAACTTTCATCTCTCAAGGTTTTTTGACCCAGCTACTGGGAAGTTCAGCAAATCTGCCACTGGTCCTGATGGAAAGAAGATTCCTCGTACATTTTCTCAGCTCGTCTTGGACCCCATCTTTAAGGTTAGTTGTGGCCTTACTGATGGTGGTGCGTTTGAGTCCATCCCATACCCATGTAGTCTGCCTGTAAAAGCATATGTTTTGAGTGACAACTTAAAAAAAAATTCACTTTGACCTGAGTGTTCAGTTAAATATCTGTGGCAGCTTCATTACTGCATGTTTCCTTGTCCACTCTGCTTACCTGAACTGATTTGTACTATAGGTATTCGATGCCATCATGAACTTCAAGAAGGAGGAGACCGCCAAACTGATTGAGAAGCTGGACATCAAGCTGGACGCTGAGGACAAAGACAAAGAGGGCAAGCCCCTGCTGAAGGCAGTGATGCGTCGTTGGCTGCCTGCTGGAGAGGCCCTGCTTCAGATGATAACAATCCACCTGCCCTCTCCTGTCACTGCTCAGAAGTACCGTTGTGAACTTCTGTATGAAGGACCTGGAGATGATGAAGCTGCCATGGGTGATGCTCCATTTCCTCTTTCTACACTTTTCAGGCGACAGTGGTCTCAACTCTAGATCTGTTAACCCCCGTTGTTTTTCAGGCATTAAGAACTGCGACCCCAAGGCTCCCTTGATGATGTACATCTCCAAGATGGTTCCCACCACTGATAAGGGTCGCTTCTACGCCTTTGGTCGTGTCTTCTCTGGCTGCGTTTCCTCTGGACAGAAGGTGCGCATCATGGGACCAAACTTCACCCCTGGAAAGAAGGAAGACCTCTACCTCAAACCAATTCAGAGGTAAATATACACTTCAAGCTACTGTACATTCATGTTTTTGATTGCAGGAGAGTAATACCTCTAGTACTTGGTGGTAGTTTGATTACCACGTTCACACATTAGCAACACAATATTAATGCTCTTTTTAATTTCTCATCAGGACCATTCTGATGATGGGACGTTACATTGAGCCCATTGAGGATGTGCCCTGTGGGAACATTGTTGGTCTGGTTGGAGTGGACCAGTACCTGGTCAAGACCGGGACCATCACCACATATGAGCAGGCCCACAACATGAGGGTGATGAAGTTCAGCGTCAGCCCTGTGGTGAGAGTGGCTGTGGAGGCAAAGAACCCTGCCGACCTGCCCAAGCTCGTTGAGGGGCTGAAGCGCCTGGCCAAGTCCGACCCCATGGTGCAGTGCATCATCGAGGAGTCTGGAGAGCACATCATTGCTGGTGCTGGAGAGCTGCATCTGGAGATCTGCCTGAAGGATCTGGAGGAGGACCACGCCTGTATTCCATTGAAGGTACACAATTCTTTAAATTTGGATTGGTTAATGTGATCACTTAAGGATGTTAACTGCACATTCTAAACGCTGCCTTCTCTACAGAAATCAGACCCAGTGGTGTCCTACAGAGAGACTGTTTCTGAAGAGTCTGACCAGCTGTGCCTGTCCAAGTCACCCAACAAGCACAACCGTCTGTACATGAAGGCCCGGCCCTTCCCAGATGGCCTTGCCGAGGACATTGAGAAAGGTGACGTCACCGCTAGGCAGGAGCTGAAGGTCCGTGCCCGTTTCCTGGCTGACAAGTATGAGTGGGATGTGGCCGAGGCACGTAAGATCTGGTGCTTTGGCCCAGATGGTACTGGCCCCAACCTGTTAATGGATGTGACCAAGGGAGTTCAGTACCTCAACGAGATCAAGGACAGCGTGGTGGCTGGATTCCAGTGGGCCACCAAGGAGGTAAGCAAACGAATCTAGCTTTAAATGCCGTCTATTTAGTCAGACTGAAGTACTGTTCGATAACTTGCCTGATTGTTTCCAGGGTGCTCTATGTGAGGAGAACATGCGCGCTATCCGCTTCGACGTCCACGATGTGACTCTCCACACAGACGCTATCCACAGAGGGGGTGGACAAATCATTCCAACAGCCCGCAGAGTGCTGTACGCCTGCCAGCTTACCGCCCAGCCAAGGCTTATGGAGCCTGTCTACTTGGTGGAGATCCAGGTACACATTCACCTCATCTCAGGTTTCATCACGTAATTGGTCTATGATGAGAAATCATGCACCACGCTGAGCGCCTGATGGATAAACACATGAATTACTATCTGAGACTTAAATGACTGATAACGGAAGTTGACGTGACGTACTAGAATGTTAATTTGTTGCCTTTCCATTCAGTGTCCGGAGCAGGTGGTGGGTGGCATCTACGGTGTGCTGAACAGGAAGCGTGGTCATGTGTTTGAGGAGTCCCAGGTCATGGGAACACCCATGTTTGTGGTCAAGGCTTTCTTGCCTGTCAATGAGTCATTTGGTGAGTGATCTGCTGATTGCAGGCAATTATCTGGTGATCAGCTGTGTTACAGGTCCACACACTATGGCTGGTGGCTCAAATTTCACAAATGCTTTCATAACATTGTTTTAATTAGTGTTGTGAACATGCTATTTTTCCTGGAATTAAGTAGAAATGCATGAATGAGTATGGTATATGGTAAAAAACTTGACAGAGCTGCTGTCCTAAAGGGACAGGACACTGCAGAAGTGACAAAGTACCAGAGACTCCAAAGATGCTGTATCATTGTTGTAAACCAGTTGCCATTGCATTTAGGAGTGATGTCACACCTGTGGAATACTGGCTGAGATGCCATGAATTCAAACCTGAGCTGTGGTTTGAAAATATCCACTACAATATTGTAGTAATTAAACATAGGCTCTGCTAATGTTTCCGTTTCTTCCAGGTTTCACTGCTGACTTGCGTTCCAACACGGGTGGTCAGGCCTTCCCCCAGTGTGTGTTTGACCACTGGCAGATCCTCCAGGGAGATCCTCATGACGCTACCTCCAAGATCGCCCAGATCGTGGCTGACACACGTAAACGCAAGGGGCTTAAGGAGGGTATTCCTGGCCTGGATAACTATCTGGACAAGTTGTAAAAGGCTGCATCTTCATTCCTTCTCCCCTCACCCACTTCCTGGACTGTACAGATCACTGATTGCTACAATTTGCCAAAAGGAAAGTCAAGACCTTATCAAGAAAAGAACTATTAGTAACAATTGTAAACATAAACTAAATAAAAATGTAAAATGAGAAATTTGTCTTATGGACCTTCTTTGGGGAAGGGTGGGGTTTGTCTAGTCTTAATCTCTGATTTTGGTGCAAGTCACCTGACACAACATAAGCAGAAATGTATGCCCAAACATCAGTAATGAGTTATGTTCAAAATTCTGTTCTCATTATGAAGTATTACTGCCCCCCCAACAAATGCTGAGTCTATTTTTGTCATCATAACAGTTTCTTTTGCTTTAGTAGAAGTCTACATTTTGTTATTTGCATTCATGGTACTACAACAGGTTTTCACTGCTTGCTCTACTGTACATTTAACTGCCAGTTTTGTAATGAGTTTCTAAACGGTTTACTAATTCTCAAATACTATTGTACTAATACAATACTGTCCCATTTTAGTATAACATCTCATTGTGTTTGTAAAGGCTTGAAGTGGCTAATCATTTTCACTGCATTTCATACTAGCTTGCTGCAAGCATAAGCAAAGCCATTCAGGTAGGGAAACAAAGAACCTGACAGAGTTTTATAATCCTATTAATTTAAAATGTACCGATATGCAGTTTTCTGAGTTGTATATGATTTAAGTTTGTCCATGGGTTTTACAATTAAAATATAAATATACTTCAGTTAAACTGACTGCACAACTAGGCTAGGAGAAAGACACTTGCTAAATCAGAACTTTTTATTTACATTGTACAATAGTCAGACTTATGTTTTACATCTGCAATAGCATTTGATACCTTAGGCCAGAACTGTTAATTGGATCATGTGCAAAGTAAAACAAGTGGGTGAACAGAAGGTGTATATAAGCCTGTAATATCTATTGCAACCTTAATACTTAATAACCTAGTCAAAATGTAATTCCAGTTGGACATGTTGGTTTCCATGGAGAAATTCTCATGCTTGGACATTTCTACATTTCCAATGATCCTTTTCATTGCATTTGAGATGTGAAGAGAGGCATCCGTTAAACGGGTGTTTCCTGTTGGCAGAGGCTGTATGCCTGAACAAGAAATGTGGTTTGATGCATTTGGCAAGCATGCAATAAATTACATTTACCTTCTATCCAAGCAAGACAATGTTCTTTTACAACATTTACAGATATAAAGCATAAACACTAACGCAGTGAACAACATTTGGACTTATTTTACATTCAATTTCATCTATCCCAGTTTTGATTAGTTCATTCACAAAGAACATGTCAGATCAATATTTAACATTTTGTACAGACTGTTCAACATGTCTTGTAAAAGTGCATCAGTGCAAAGAACTTAGCTATAATTACATCAATGATGACAAGACATTATAAATTACATCAATGATGACAAGACATTATAAATTGAAGCATTGTGGAGTAGGAGCTAGCAAGTAAGAAATGATCATGTATTTTGCCTTATTATTCTATCCATTTGACATGAATGATTTTTAAGTTTGGATCATTACTGATAATTTTACAAATTTCCTTTCTGCAATGGGTATTTACAGACAGCACAATGCAGATCTATACCAATCTGATATTGATTGTCACTGTGTTAAAAAGAAAATTGGTCTTCACTGATATATAATTTTCTCAATTTTGATTGGATCTAAAGTATTTTCTTTTCCTCCTTCACACAACCTGCCTTATTGTACCTGAAAACAAACATTTAAAAAGGACAATGCCAGGAAATTAGTATTGAATTAGTGCTACTGCCAGTGCTAAAAATATTTGGTGTTCAAACAAGTAATTATTGAAACAAGACCTAAAATTATTTAACAGATGCATTAAAAAGTATTCCTCTTGCCAGAAACTTAGGAGGACATGCTTGCTTCCCTCAGAAATAATGACAACTATAATACATGTGGGAGATACAAATTCAGATCAGAAGAGTCCAGTCTCAAAAGATTACCAATTGGTCCTCTTCCAAAACAATTAACACATTCAAATACTGTATGCACATTTAATACCAAATGTTTGTAATAATCAGAAGTTTTTTGATTAATCACACGTCCTGATGAGTTTTACCATGGCAGTTTACAGTTAGTCGAGCATTACCTCATGATGTAGGGTAGTAGTAATGACTGATGCGGTTTTCACTAGGCTAAGGAAGAATAACGGAGATGCTTCATTGTTAGGCAGTCTGAAATGCCTCCTTATTGCCCATGAATTAGTATTTGCACTGTATGGGTAATAGGGTTTCATTTGGGAGCCACCTGTGGACAGTCAATGGTTTGAAGTTCCGTGGGAGGTTAGGCCTAGTAATTATGTGTAGAAGATGACCTCTGGAATCTGTCCGTCCTCTACTGACGTGCCGTTGTTATTGCCTGCAGCGTAGCAGAACGTGAAACAGGTCTTTGTGCCGGTAGCTGGGGCTTCGTGGGTCACTTTACGCATGCCTTTTGTGCCGTAGTGGGAGTCTGGTCCCTAAAATACATTTAAAGGAAAATGGGGTAAATCATTGGAAACATTTTGATATCTACGTTATGAGCCGTTTTACAATGTGAAGTAAAACATGCTATATAAATGCAGTGTAAATGAGATGCAGGTGGTATAGTCTTCTGCTTGTACCTTGAGGGTGGCACATGCAATGTAGTTGACACTGGGCAGGATCTCCACTGGTTCCTTGAACATAACTCGGAACGTGTTTGAGGAACCATCACAGCTGAAGCCTGTGTCGTTCTGACCCAGAACCGTGTTGCTGTCTGTGTGAATGACCTGGACCAACAACATTGGTCAGAATGTCAAAACATGCTAACAGCTGCCAAATCAGGATCTGTCCAAGGAATCGTAACAAACTCTGCTCATTTACCCCATGCAAAACTTTGTTTCAGACAGGTCTGTGTGGTACCCTGTGTGTTGATGTAGTCTACAAGAGGCTTATAGTTACCCATTTAATGTGGTAAATCTTTAAAAAGAAAACCTTTACAATAACATGTATTAGGTTAGTTTATTTTCTACACATCAATCACTGTAGATAATAGCTGTTTTTCGTGTTTACCTGTATATTGACTTGGTAGTCTGTAGGACCATGTATTGAACCATACAGGCCGAATCCCACTACAAAAATCCTCCGATTCACTGAAAACCTAAGTGGCAGAAAAGGATAAGGTAAGTAACAAGTTTGTGTGTTTGTTTGTTTGTGCATGTGTCTGTGTGTACTAACCGGATGCGGTCACTGGTCCCGCTGTAGCCCCAGCGGCTCTCCACCTGGCCGAAGCGTGTGATGCTGCACTCCTTCCCCCGCAGGCAGCAGCGAGGCCGGTCGATGAAGTCCACATGAGGCTTGGGGTTCACGGTGAAGTGAAGGAACAGGCTCACCACCTCCCGATCACTAAGAATACCAGACTGAGCTGGACCTGTTGTGAAGATACAGGGACATGCCTCCTTAAATCACAATCTGGAAGTGACCACAATTCACTGTTCAGTTTAGGGTGTTTCTATGCAATTAAGTGTAACTGCTTTGCCAAAGAATACAAAAGATTTTGATATTAAAAAACAGCTTTCTGCTGCACACTACTGGGTCTTATTGCCAAGTATGCTACTAGTTAATGTTGAGCATCATTCACAGCATTTTCCCCACTCTGACTACAGATGCCGTTAGGGTGTGAGAAGATAAAATCACTGTAATGTTACCTGCAGCAAATTCCTCTATAGTCATGAGTGGGAAGCGTATGAGTGCCAGGGCTTTGCCCAGCACTTTGCGTTTGTTCTCTGGAGTGGGCTGGTATTGCTGCCTTTGGGACTCCGCCTCCGCCCAGCGCACCGCCGCTCCAAACAAGCGCACTTCACGCACCCCCAAAGTGTCCCTCTCCAAGACTGCCACCAGGGTGTCTACACCAGATGAGATCAACAATTACCAAAGAAAATAAAGGTGACCCAAGTAGAACTCCTCCATGGAGTGAAAACAGAAATACTTTCTCTTTCAGTGAGCAGCTTCCAAAGGGTGTAGAACATGTATTACCTTATATTTTAATCAGACAATATCGGCCAATTTCCTACAATCTGCAGGTAATATTTTGCCATTTGAACAGCAATTGCAATGAGGACATGTCACATGACAAGTAGTGCTTCCACATTGTTTGTCAAATGGGCATGAGGTGTTCCTGATTAAATTAAATCTAAGCATTTTAGGCCATGAATTTGTGTGTGTAACCAAACACTGCATAGTCCAGGAAAACATTATCTGACAAATACAGCTTTTACAGTGTTTGTAAGCTTTCCATGTAAAAGAAAAAGTAGTTGAGTTGTTACTGATCAAATTCTACAAATAACAACTTTAAATAATAAAACAAATTAAAAATGATTAAGTAGAAATCTGTCTTTCAACAAACAAAATACATTTAACACATTTAACCTGAAAAAATAAAGGGTTTCAGTAACAATAACTTGCTATGGAAACCATGGGCTTTTCAATTAAAATGAGAAAGTACTGTATATTAAGGCCACTTGATTTCTCAGTGAATGTCTACATGTGATCTACAACTGCTTTTGCTAACAGATGTTCACAATGTTTTAGTCTTCTTTGTAGATATCATACTGTGCAAATTGCTTCTAGCAATTGTACACATTTTGGCATTTGATAATAAGTACAGTTGCGTTTAATCTTTTGTCATGTGCCAAATGACATTGGTCAGGCCATAGGAAACACTATGCTAGAAAACCATTTGGGAATAGTATCACTAAATATGACAATTGTTTTTACAGTTAATGTAGTTTGAAAGGGAAGGGATAGGTGGAAACAAGTTAACACAGCTGTTTTATTTAAAAGGGAATTCCATATTATGGTAATGCCAATCAGGAAGTAGAATGTCTGAAAAGGAAAAAGGACTTGGTGAGGATGCCTAGGAGGCATACCAGGATATTCAACTCACTTGCTGTACAACTGGATATATACCTAAGTCTCATTGGTGTCTGTGTGCGTGATTAAAATGCTGGCATATTGAACTGTACCTAGGTCGATGTCAGTAAAGCCCTCAGCCGACAGGGCATCAACTGTGTTCTTATCAATGTTCTCCAGGCAAAGGCTGGCCAGCTGAGGCTCGTCAAAGAGCCGTGCCTGAAACAACAGGATCACAGTTATCAATCTTGCTCCATTCTAAAAAAACATAATTAAAGACAAGCAAAAACCATAACCTTTTTTCTTGTGGTTTCTGGTTTTCCCTTCATGTTTTGGGATGTTTCATTTGCAAATATGGCCATGCCTACTCGCAGCGGCACAGCAGGTGTGAGAAAGTCAAAGACCGAGATGTCTTCCAATGCACATTCAGCCGAGCCATCCTGCTACTTTTCACACTGCTCGCTTAAGTACAAGTTATGCTGAAGGTGAACACATTCCTAGGTCAACAACCAGGATTGAGCTTACAAGTGGTTAACTGATAGGAAGATGTCACTTAAGAAGATAAGGCAGCCCTGTCCGACGTGTCCAGGTGGCTAAACCAATTTACGCTGCACAATCCCTGCACACTGTCAGCAGCACACAACAACCGTAATTGAAAAACACACAGTAACACACCTGCTAGGCAATGTAGTGACTCAGACCACTACATCTCCCACGGGCCCTTTATAGATGGCATTTACATCAAAACCATGCTCCCTACATCACATCCCAGCCAATGAAAACATATCTCCCTTGTAGTTATATGGAATATAGGTATAGGCAAGCTACCTGAGTGAGCAGCATGAATGCATTGTCAGCACGTAGATTCTTCTTGAGGAAGTCAACACAGTGGGCCTCCAGGGCCGGTACTGCATACTTCTTGGCTGTGTACAATGTGGTCATCACCGTCTCAGGTCCTATTTGCACCTCGTCTGAATACAGGAACCTGGATTCAAAACAGTTTGGACATTTAGTGTAAAAAACTGACAGATTTAATAATTTCTTTCATACTGGCCAAACTGTCACATACATGCAAACGCCTCTGCTATCAACCTGATAGGGTTCTACACTTCCTGTGTCACAGGCACAGCTCAATACAATCTACCAGTCAACTGTTCATCCTGCCCTCTAGGCACAATGTCAGAATAGCGGAATATGGAATGGATCATTTGTCTGGCTCTGGAATAGGACTCCTAGCAATCATACCATGCAAAATATCAATAAAATAAAAAAGTATTATACATTTAAAGCAATTACAAAAAAGTGGAATAACTGATAGACAACGGAGGCCAGTTGAGGCACAGACTTCTTTACCAATTTGGTTTAGGGGGAATAGAACGATCAAACCTGGACTAGTTTAAAAATCCATTGTGATGAATCAGAGTGGGAGGAGTTCCTTAAATATCCACCTGGGAAGATGGGGACAATATTGTCCATTAGGCTAAGGAGCCAGGTGTGTAGGGGACCGAGAGGAAGGGCACAGACAGACGGCCGAGCCGGGCCTCGAACCCACATCACTAGAGGGCATATGTGATCCAGGGTTGGGAGTTTAGAAAGCTACACCCATAGAAATTAAATCTATAGAAGCCTTATTAAACTATTTGGGGTGGTCATTCGATTAGTACACAAAAAAATGGCGACTGTCGTTGTCACGGTAACAACACGCAAATCGGTTTAATGCGGAAGTAGGGCGCTAGATCTTTGCACTGGAATGGTACACGTAAAAATGGCTGCCGCTCTGACCATTCAGCTACATTTATTAGCATTACAATGGCACTTCTAGAATTTCTATGGCTACACCAAACTCTGCCACAGTTTCCTGAAGTTTGAGAGGAAGTGGGGTTAGAGTATCGAGCAAGAGGGCATGTAAGGACAAATGTCAAGTAATCAGACCTTTGAGCTTTTTGGCACCAAGAGCTGCTGAAGCGTCACCCAAGTGTGAATGCAGAATGGAACAGAACACAAACATCTAATAGACTAAGACTGTTTGTCACTATTGTCCTCTACAAGATCATCAGCAAATTCCATCATCATGTACATCATCATCATTATTTACATTTCTCTGACTGCATATCTCCACTCAAGCCAAGATCCTCTAATATCCTGAGGATGCAATATTTAGGCGTTGGTTGACATATATTTTGGTTAATGTTTTTTTGCTCTTAAAGTTCTTTGAGATTCAAAGTTTTTGCCTAACAACTCAAAAAGTGTGACAAGTTTCCTCTTCCCGGAAAATAGAGTGGTAAACTGTGTCCTGCTTCTACTTACTATAATCTATACTATAATCTATACTTACAAACATAGACCAACTGAACTAGCATCTACCGCTCATCCAGGAACGTCAGACAAGATACGTGTGGTTCCTACCAAGGTGTCGAATGGGATCATTTGTAGGGTGCCAGACATGTCTTTTCATTCATCTTACTTGAGCAGGGCAAGAAATGCAGCTGGCTCCACGTCGGGCAGCTCAATCTCAGTCGACGTAGTCGCCATACCGCCATTGAACATAGCATCGAATACTGCACTTCCTACGGCAAGGGCAAACCTAGAGAAAAGAATGAGTGTGATCACTGAGGGATTCGCCAATGAATTGGATAATGTTTTGCTTTTTAACTAAAACATGTGTAATGTAGTACAGATAAATACACACATACACTATACACACACAATTTGTGTGTCACTTTAACCCATGAAATCTTACTTGCAAACATCAAAAACCTTTACCTTAAAATGCATAATAGCATGCGCATTAGCCAATTTAAGTCATCAACTTCATTCATACAGAGAAATAATCAGAGACCTAGGTCTCTTTTAACATTAAGCCCTGTACAAATAAATACATATTTACAACTACAGAAAGGAAAAGCATGCCAATAACAGAAAGTAAACATTTTAACTGCCATATAGGAACCAGAGTTTTTCAAGATATTCCATGATTTTGGGGCACAGTAGTCAAAATCAGTTTTACCTAATTCTGAATAAGCCTGCAGTATACTTAGGACTAATCAGCCTTGACAGTGTTTGGTCACTGCTATTTTTGCATTTTCATTTTAATGTGAAAGTTTGAAAGGTTCTGGAGCAGAGCGTTTGGTGCAAAGTTTAACCAAAGCTTGGCCTTCCTGAAAGTCAACTTAAATGAGTGTACATTGCATTTGGAAAGTATTCACAGCGATTCACTTTTTCCGCATTTTGTTATGTTACACCCTTATTCCGAACTGGATTAAATTCATTTTTTTCCCTCAAACTTCTACAAGCAATACCACATACTGACAATGTGAAAGAAGTGTGTTTGAAATGTTAGCAAAATTTATAAAAAATGAAAAAGCACATGTACATAAGAATACACAGCCTTTGCCATGACACTCACAATTAAGCTCAGGTGCATCCTGTTTCCGCTGATCATCCTTGAAATGTTTCCACAACCTGATTGGAGTCCACCTGTGGCAAATTTATTTGAATGTAGAGCCTGACCGATATATCGACGGGCCGATATTAGGCATTTTCCAAACTATTGGTATCTGCAATTATAATGGCCGATAAATTAAACTTATTGAATATTAATGATAAATTAATAATATATATGTTTTTAAACTGTCTCTGCTGAACTGTGGCATTTGAGGACTGACTGAATCAGTACACTACCTCATATACTTTATATAGTTAATATTTTGCTGTTGTTACTTATCAGAACTTATAGAATTTAACAGAATATTTTTTTCCAGTCTTGTTCAGTTATATTTATGAAGCTATCAAGTCTATTAATACTGGTAACTTAGATTTTTGTTGTTGTTGTGTTTTTGTTCAAATGACTTTAAGTTTCAAATCTTATGTTTGCATTTTTATACATTTTATTTATCAGAACTTTAATATATTTTGATATTCCTCTGTTTCGTTGTGACAATAAAACAAACAAGTTTATTTTTAAACTGCATTATCATATTATTTTAGTGAGGACTCATGAATAACAACTAATGTTAGGGAAATCTGTTTATGATTTGTTACTTGTTTCTGGATTTATTTATTTATCGATTGGCATACATTTCGGAATATCGGATTTTTAAATCACCATATATTTGTATCGGTATCGGCCTTAAAAATCCATTATCGGTCGAGCTCTAGTTGATTGGACTTGATTTGGAAAGGTACACACCTGTCTATATAAGTCCCACAGTTAACACTGCATATCAGAGCACAAACCAAGCCATGAAGTCCAAGCAATTGCCTGTAGACCTCCGAGATTGTATCGAGGCACAGATCTGGGGAAAGGTACAAAAATATATCTGCAGCATTGAAGGTGCAAATGAGCACAGTAGCCTCCATCATACATAAATGGAAGAAATTTGGAACCACCAGGACTCTTCCTAGAGCTGGCTGCCCAGCCAAACTAAGCGATCAGGGGAGAAGAGCCATAGTCACGGAGGTGACCAAGAACCTGATGATCACTCTGACAGAGCTCCAGCATTTCTCTGTGGAGAGAGGAGAACCTTCCAGAAGAACAACCATCTCTGCAGCACTCCATCAATCAGGCCTGTATGGTAGAGCGGCCAGGTGGAAGCCACACCTCAGTAAAAGGCATGAGATCATGCCTGGAGTTTTCCAAAAAGCACCTGAAGGACTCTAAGACCATGAGAAACAAAATTCTCTGGTCTGATGAAACAAAAATTGAACTCTATGGCCTTAATGGCAAGTGTCATGTCTGGAGGAAACCAGGCACTACTCATCACATGGCAAATACCATCCCTACAGTGAAGCATGGTGGTGGCAGCATCATGCTGTGGGTATGATTTTCAACGCCAGGAACTGGGAGACTATTCACGATTGAGGGAGATGAATGCAGCGATGTAGAGACATCCTTGCTGAAAACCTGCTTCAGAGTTGAGTGAATATTGTAGAATAATTCCACACTAGTAGTAATACAGGTTTGCATGGCCCCAGAAAATGATGCTGTTTACAAAGATTCTAATGACGTGAGGAATCAGAATGCGCTGACGTTAACATCATACATTTTTTATATTCCACCTTGCGACTAAGGTGGTGGAGCTAATTGCTCGTGGCCTGCTCCAGCGACACATGCATAAAATAGTTGTTTGGTCGATGTCGGATTTTTTTAAACGAAAAACTTCAGAACAACAGACGCGGCCCCTTTTTTTGGCTAAAGTTCTTCTTTGTTATCATGTTCTACTAGTTCTGCAGCATCCAACTTTACCCTAATGTAACACCAGAACACTACTGTTTACCCTCACACGCCTTGCAGTGTGACAGTGCCGCAGTTGCAACATGCGTGTTTAGATGCACAACATTGAAAACGGTCCGATCTGAAACAGTGTCGTGCGGCACAGTGTTCCGGACGTTATGTATTCAATACACCGGTATGTGTATTGAATATGATAAATTAATATCATAACGAAAATATACACCGGTATTCGGTGTGAACCGGTATGCCGCCCAGCACTACACTGACGCTCCCCATCCAAACTGATGGAGCTTGAGAGGTCCTGCAAAGAATGGGAGAAACTGCACAAAAATAGGTGTGCCAAGCTTGTAGCATCACACCTAAAATTATTTGAGGCTGTAATTGCTTCCAAAGGTGCTTCACCAAAGTATTGAGCAGAGGTACATTTTTTATTTTTAATATATTTGCTAAGATTTCAAAAACACTTCTTTCACATTGTCATTATGGGGTATTGTTTGTAGAATTTTGAGGGAAATAATGAATTTAATCCATTTCGGAATAATGGTGTAACATAACAATGTGGAAAAAGTAAAGGGCTGTGAAAACCTTCCCAGATGAACTCTATGAAAATGCATGCCCAACAATTACTGGCGCCGACATACACTCACCAGCCACTTCATTAGGTACACCATTCTAGTACCGAGTTGGATCCACTTTTGCCTTCATAACTGCCTACATTTTTTGTGGCATAGATTAAACAAGGTGCTGTAAACCTTCCTCAGAATTTGGTCCATATTGACATTATTGCATCATGCAGTTGCAGATTTGGCAGCCTCAAATCCATGATGAGTATTTTCTGTTCTACCTCATCCTAAAGGTGCTCGATTGGATTGAGATCTGCTGAATGCCCAGGTCATGAGTACAATGGACTCATTGTCACATTCAAGAAACCAGTTTGAGATTGTGAGCTTTGTGACATGGCGTGTTATCCTGCTGGAAGTAACCAATAGAATATGGGTACACTGTGGTCATAAAGGGATGGACATGGTCAGCTACAATTGACACTAAGGGGCCCAAAGTGTTCCCAGAAATATATAAATAAATATATATATCTCATTGGGGCCAGTTTCAGGCCAAGGCTTTTGGGGGCCCTAAGCAGAATTTGCTGAAACATGATTTGGGGGCCCCCTCCTACCACGCTGAGTCACCTGTAAGCAGCCCCTTAGTTCGCTTATGCAGGTCCTGATTGGGGCCCATCTGGACTGCCTATGCTTAGGGCCCAGGATCTTGTGCTACGCCCCTGACCTGAACCAGTGATACAAGGCAGGATGGATCCATGATTTCATGTTGCTTACACAAAATTCTGACCCTACCATCTGAATGTTGCAGCAGAAATCGAGACTCATCAGACCAGGCAAAGTTTTTCCAATCTTCTATTGTCCAAATGTGGTGGGCCTATGCAAATTGGAAACTCCTTTTTCTGTTCTTAGCTGACAGGAATGGCATCAGGTGTGGTCTTCTGCTACTGTAACCCATCTACTTCAAGGTTCGACGTGTTGTGAGTTCCGAGATGTTCTTCTGCATACCTTGGTTGTAACAACTGGTTATTTGAGTTACTGTTGCCTTTCTATCAGCTTGAAGCAGTCTGGCCATTCTCCTGTGACCTCTGCCATCAACAAGGACTTTTCGCCCTGAGAACTGCCACTCAATAGATATTTTCTCTTCTGACCAATCTTTGTAAACCCTCGAGATGGTTATGTGGGAAAATCCCAGTAGATCAGCACTTTTAAAATACTCAAACCAACACCAACAACAATGACCAGATATATTGACCTGTCTACATGGATAAATGCATTGACTTGCAGCCACGTGATTGGCTGATTATATTTGAGTCAACGAGCAGTTGAACAATGAAGTGGCTGATGAGTGTATAATTAATTTGTTACAACCAATCGTTATCAACAATCTGTCAATTGAAGGTGTGGCACGCATCCATTGGTTTGTGCATACAACGTTTGAGCAAGGTTACAAATGACCTCATCCACGCCACTATGTATAGCACCATTGTCACTGCAGATTTTTTGTTGTGGGACAATACATTTCGCAATGTAGTTTGATTAATCACATAAATACGTATGAACGAGTTCATACTTTGCAAACAAGCAAACTAAATACCCATATTCAAACGCTAATATAGGCCTAATATATTTACTTACCTGTGCGCTGGTATCCGCTGCACCCCCATTCCCTTTCCCACCAGAAAATGCACGTCACTTAGCACCTCGTTGTTGAACAGAAATGCAAATCTTTCTTTTACTGTGTTTTTTGTGGCCTGCCAGTTGTACGCTGGCTCCCGATATACCAAAACAGCAGCGGATGCAGGGCTACTGGGAAGCGAGGACGAGATGTTGTGTGGCTCCGCGGAAACTGCAGTACTTGCTGTCATGTTTGTCGCAGCTCCTGACGCTTCTACCACTGTAGGTAACCGGGCTTGCGTAGCACTTGCACCCGCTGACGGCGAGGTAGTGTGTTGCCTATTCGGGGAGGTCTCAACTCTGACATCGGCGCTTACGACACGGTCAGGCCCTGGTTGAGGGTTTGAATGTCCTGCTGTTCGTAGTGCCCCTCCAGTTACGCCCGCTGATCCCTCGTTTGTAGCGGGCGATGAATATGCGTTGTTACTCGCCTGAGCATTACCCAGAGGTCCGGGAATAGTGAAATTGAGGCATGGAGCTCTACTATTGCTCTCCCCCGCAGCCATATTGGATGGAGAACACTGCAGGTTTTGCTGCTGAGATAAACAGGCACAACAGCGCATACCCAGGAACACAGGCGGAATGAGTGAACCTCATGAGGCTGCGATGTGGAAGATGGCCTATATCTGGGGTGGACACTGGACAAGCAATTAGCTATACTACCGAATGCTGCATATGTGTGCATTTGTTATGTCATTGAGGCCTATTACATATTTGGCAAAAACATTTATTTCGTTCGTTTTTTAACACTTAACAGAGCGTAAACAATATCAAACACACCGGAAAAATATAGTTTCATATTTACACATTCGCGATGCACGACCGCGGTGAAGTTGGTTTTAGATTGGATATTTAACAGTCATCCACTCGGGATCACAGGGTGAGCATCTGGTTTGGCAAATTGACGCAAATGAGGAAGTGCCTTAAACCTGCATTCTATATGAATTCCAGCTGGGGGTGAAACGTCTGGTTGCAAAAGAGCTCAGTATAATAGTCTATGAGAATGAGAGACGCGTCTCACTTGATTTATTATCTTAGTAAACATTTTCATAATGAGTATATGGTCTCAATTGCTAGAGTTAAGCCTTCTGCAATTTATCATGATGTTAATTTTTTGAATTATGGTCTTGTTGATTTTAAAATTGGCGATAAAGCAAAGGGGCGTTTAGGGCGTGGCTATGGCGTTCGTTTGGTGGACCAGACACTCAAAGGAGTTGGCAGTTCAGTTTTTCCGGCAAGTAACGTTACATTTTGTTTATACTGTTTTTCATTAGCATCCCAATTAATATCAGTAAGCTAACCAAGATATCTGCGTCCGTAACGGCAAATTCGATGATCCAAATCAGCTCTTCACAAACCAATGGTTGAGGTCACACATGGCTCCATCCAGTAATTAGTCAAAGTCAAAGTTGTTTATTTGTCATGTGCATCGGATAACATCACATCATCCTATGCAGAGAAATTCTTTAGACAAGGCTCGACACATCTACACAGAGGGCTTAAAAAGGTTATATACAATGTAAAGAGATTTTAAAACGATAATAATAATAATAATAACAAAATACAAAATACACTATGTACTGAGCAGTGGTCCGGAGAGTGTACGACAGCAGAAGTAATAAATATTATAAAATATGGTATGCACTTTTAAAGGTGCATTGAGTTCTGCTACATCAGATGTAGGGTGGATAAAGGGACCAGAGAATGTCAGGGCTCAAGAAATGATTTGTGATTTGTGATCAATGTTCCATGTTGAGCAGCCAAATGGCCTGCGGAAAGAAACTGTTTTTTAATCTGGTAGTCCGTGACTTGATGCTCCGGTAACGTCTACCATATGGCAGCAGTGAGAAAACGGGTGAAAACAACCTGGATGGCTGTGGTCTCTTAGGATATTCTGTGTTTTCCTCAGGCATCGCTTGTGGTAGATGCCTTGCACGGAGGGGAGACAGCAGCCTATGATGCGCTCTGCTGACTTCACCACCCTCTGAAGGGCCTTGCGATCAGCAGCGGAGCAGCTGCCGTACCATGCTGTAATGCAACCTGAAAGGATGCTTTCAATGGTGCACCTATAGAAGTTTGTTAAAATCCTGGCAGACATGCCAAACTTCTTGAGTCTCCTCAGGAAGTATAGGCGCTTTTGGGCAGTTTTTGTTGCTGAGGTTGTCTGACGGGACCATGTGAGGTCATCACTGATGAACACACCGAAGAACTTGAACTCTGGAACTCTCTCGACTTCAGCGCCATCGATGTGTATGGGGGCAAGACCCTTCCTCTGCTGTTTCCTAAAGTCCACTATCATCTCCTTAGTCTTGCTGACGTTGAGAGAGAGGTTGTTGCTCTGGCACCAGGTAGCTAAGGCATTTACCTCCTCTCTGTAAGCGGTTTCATCGTTGTCGGAGATGAGACCTAGGATGATTGTGTCGTCAGCAAACTTTATGATGATGTTAGAACTGTGTGTGGCCACACAATCATATGTGAACAGGGTGTACAAGAGGGGACTGAGTACACAGCCCTATGGGGCTCCGGTGCTCAGGGTCAGTGCGGAGGAGGTGAGTTTGCCCATTCTCACCATCTGGGGTTTGCTCGTTAGGAAGTCCAAGATCCAGTTGGACAGGGAGGTGTTAAAACCCAGGGTCCTGAGCTTGGGAATGAGCTTAGCAGGAACAATAGTGTTAAATGCTGAGCTGTTGTCCACAAATAGCATCCTCACGTATGTGTTTCCTTTTTCCAGATGGGAGAGGGCAGTGTGTGCTGTTAGTGCGTTGGCATCGTCTGTGGATCTGTTGGGGCGGTATGCA
>JACXGM010004961.1:0-11262 GCA_016801145.1 Umbra pygmaea
ACACACACATTTCTGTTGAATTTAGCATTTCCATCTGTGAGTTCATCTCTCAACCAGATTCCATGGTTATTTGTGTTTTAGTGTGTATGTGTGGGTGTCTGTTAGTTTGTATCAATGACAACATAGACAAAACAGACCCCCTTCCCACGTTGAACACACACTGAAATACCAACGGGTGAGTTTAACTCTGGGTTGACGCCATTGATGGGAATATTTCTGGAAAACCAACCCTAAATTTGCATTCTATGTACAGTAACAGAGGCATCATCAAGCTCAATGGGCCGTGATTCAAAAGTGATACATCTCCCTGTTTCATAAAAACTTTCCTGAACCTGTCCTCTTTAGCCGATCCAGACAATGTCAAACTTATCTCCAGACAAAAAGTGAAATAGCGCAATCATAGTCATGGATAAGGACCAGAACATGTGGTGACCAGGTCATTCACTGTATGAACCGCAAGGAGGCGGCAAATTAGGTGTTCCAGTACACTCAGTCACTTGATCACATGGGCCGACCTTCTGCATGCTATAAATGTCATCAAAACAAGGTGTATTCTGATTGAATTTAAAGAAGCTGCATATGAAGCTCATTTGTCTCAGTGAAGCTAGAGGCCTGTAGCAATGTATTGCTACTGAGTCACCCCTATCATAAGGTGGCAAGCGTGTTTTAGCAAAGCGCAATTTCTCAGAAATACTGTACTGCAGGCTTGAATAGATTAGATTTTTCTCTTTCTGGGAAAAAAAAGCCTTAAAATGAACTAATGTCTTCACACAATCAGTTAAAAGGAATTCTTTTTGTCCTGGAACAACTGGCCAACAGATTTCCATAGTCGTGTCATCAGCCCTATCCACATGACACAGATACAAGGGGAGTGAGTTGGTGGGGCATTTTAGCAATTAGTGTCTTGCTGTGTGAATTTACGAGCCACATGTAAAGCGGTTCGATTATGAATTACAATTGCAGTCTCTCGCTTCCTGCCACCAAACACCCTTTTTTGTCTCCCTCCATCTGACTCAGACACTGGAGCTACGGTAGGTGACATATGTACACACACACACACACACACACACACACACACACACACACACACACACACACACACACACACACACACACACACACACACACACACACACACACACACACACACACAGTCTTTTCACACCACATGCTCATACATGTAAACAATGTCCAATACTTTAATGAGAGAAGTGATGTATGTAATGTGTGCAAAGTGGGCTTACAGCGTGTTTCATATACATGTATGAATGTGGGTGTGGTTTGAGTTTCTGTGCAATTTACTGAACTTTGTATGTAATCAGATGAACCAAAGAAAAAGTCCCACTGGGCCGTCTCAAGGGCATACTCAAGTTGCAAGAACGTAAATATTTACAACACTGCATTTTGTTTATTTCATGATGTTTTTCAGGTTCCAAATTTACTACAAGTGGGAAACATTCTGTTGGGAGGTACTTAACATTTTTTGTTTTTGTCTTACACAAAGAAGGTCGGATTTCATAGTCTCTTAAAGACAAATTACAGTGTTCCTCTGTACAGCCAGCTTGGAGTCACAACATCCAGTCAACATTTACAAACACGGATACCCAGAGTCAACTACAGCTGGGGGATACAGCAGTTATGAGACCGAGGTAAAGAGACCGAGGTAAAGAGACCGAGGTAAAGAGACCGAGGTAAAGAGACCGAGGTAAAGAGACCGAGGTAAAGAGACATTGCCCTGTTTGGCTGTAAACTCTGGGCACCACTTATCATCGAAGATTGCGTTAAATGGGTTGAACACCTGATTGAGACTGCATAAGTATTTTAAGATTCCAAAAATAAAGCCTTGAAACATGCATGCTGAATTGGGATTATACCTTGTGATCCTCAAAATCCAGGAAAAACATAATTCACATCAACTCAAACATTCCATAACAAAGCCATTTTATAGAGTCGAACCTAGAGAACAGCCCACTAACCCAGCTGGTCTTGGGGCTCGGTCCTCAAACCCCAACAGACCCCACAGAGCCGCAGGACAGCAACACCCTCAGACCCAACCAAATTATAAAAATACAAAGAGATCACTATTCGAGTCATAAGGATGAATCACCCAGAAAACAAAGCAAATTAGAAGGTTACTGTGCCCTATAGAGTGTATTCAGTGGGTAAATACCTGACACCTGTAACAATCTGAAAATCTTGAAAAACCTTGTCTATGTACAGACTCAGTGAGCATGGCCTTGTTAACGAGAGGACGCAATATACAGACCGCAATATACAGACATGGCTACTGAGGGAAGGCAAACCATGTGCACACTGTTCCCCAAATTAGGTGGAAACTGAGCTGCACCTAACTTCCTGACAATTATATGACCACATCAGAGCCACATATTTTCCTCAGATCCTACAGACACCAAGAATTTGAATCAAAATCATAGAGAAATGTCCTTATTTCTTAGGCAAGATTCTGCAATGTGCCTCAATACGAGCACCATGTTTCGTGACCCATTGTCACAAGGAAAGGATAACTAACTAGTGAAGCAGAAACAAGATGATAAGCAAAACATAGAGTAACAATGACTTTATGTATTCTACCTAATCCTGTCCACTTCTATCTGTTCACATTACTGTACATAGAACTTCACGGGACATCTTTTAAGAGCCTAAACTTTCTTAACGTCTACTTAAAAATGTAGACTTGTTTGAATTTTGCTATTACTTTTACTGCTATTATTTTCCAGGAAACAAATGTTTCCCATGCCAGTAAATCCTTTTAACTTAAAAATGGTGGTACAGATGGGTGAGAGAGGTGTACAGTACACTTAGTTGTGAGGCGACCATGGTGTAGATCAAGGCCGGTGACCATAAAGGCCTTAAAAGTGATTCTCTCTCCGTTCAGCACCTGCCCATTAGAAGCTTAATGACAGGATGGCCGTATGTGGGGCGAGAGGAAGGGGACACAACGTAAATGAGAGAGCACCCATGAGAAAGAGAGGAGAGAGTGCTGCTTGTTCCTGTGACCAAACATCTCTTACCCTGGGCAGAAGGTGTGCTAAAGGCAGATACAACTTGTGTGCGCGCATTGGAATGTGTACCAAGCACAAGCTTTGCATTTGTGTGTGTGGTCACATGTTGGAGGGGGGCATGTTTTCTTCAGTCACTTCAAATAACTTTGGATCGCAGTCTGACTTACGGTCTCCAGCCTTTCTGGTCTCCACATCAACACGAGGGGGAGGACTCTTTACCTAAACTTTCGACAAACAATGCAACTCATTTGACTCATCAATTAAAGGTAACCGAGAGCAAAACCGTGTGACTGACAAGACAGAAGGGAGAGAAAGGGAGTGACTAAAAGCCGATGACTGCAGGTCACTAACATCCCGAGCTGAACTGAGTCCTTTTAATAATTACACAAGCTTCAAAGGCTATTTCCTTGTTAAAAGGGACATAATTCTCTCCATCCTTTGAAGCAGGAGAAAGAGAGCGAGATGGACAGTGAGGGAGGGTCCTGTGTGTGTGGTGCCAGGAACTGAAAGAGAGCGAGAGACAGAGTAATGTCTCAGATGTGTTTGATGACAAGTTTACAAGACATGGAGCCTGGAAGAGGATGGCTGACCTTATTCCACAGAATTCACGTGACTCTTAACAGAGATTAGATCTCAGACATGCACGGAAAAATAACTGTGAACAAACTATATTCAACTATTACCTTTTTAAGTTCTTGAAAATTAAGCAAATGGTCACATTAACCACTCTCGGGACACAGATCAATACCCTAACTTAAATAATAAAATTAATATCTTGATGGAAAGCTAATTACATTAATTCTGTAAAAAAAAAAAGATTAACAGGACAAATGACCAGAACTAGAAAAATGTTTTATTTCATTGTTAATGTTACAGTAAAACATTTTATATCATTATTCAGAAAAGCAAGCACTAAAAGAGTATATTTGAGGAAGAAAATGAAAATGTGAAAGACAAAATGCAAACGTGTGCTTTTTGTTACAGAGTTAAGTAGTGAGATTTTGTAAAGATGGATTCCACTAGTAACGTTTCCAGACTGGATGTTTCTCATCAGTTTGATCGTGCGCTAATGATCACTGTCTCTAGAACTCTGCTGTTTGTTGTTTCTCTTTCTGTGTATGAGTGTGTGAGAAGGGACTGTATCAAGCGCATAGTCCAGACTTAAAAATAGAGCGGACATCTTCCCAAGTCAACTTGTGTGGAGAAAAAGCTTGGTGACCAGCTCAGCGTCTCCCTGCCATATGGAGGAATACAGTCATGGATTCCTCTAAATCACTAATCATTCTCATGTGTGATGCTGGCTCGTCTGCTGTCTGATACCCTCCGGCTGCTCTTAGCCCCCTGTAACGTGTTAAACACAAACAAATGCTTGCCTGTATATGTCTGTGTGTTTTGGTTTAAAAGATTGTATTAGGGACAGAAGTCTTCACAAGGACAGTAATACTTTACAAAGATGGCCATATTAGGACCTTTTGCCTGTCCCCGTTAAAAAAAGTCAATTTTTGGCTTAGGGTTTAAAGCCAAAGTAACAATTAGGTTTAAGGTTACAATTTAGGGTACTTTCAAGATCAGGCATTATAGGTTACGTTTAGGATTAAGTTTAGACATTAGGGAAAGGTTAAATTTAGGCATAAATGTTAGGTTATTGCGGTTAAGCTTAGGGTTAGGTTAAGGTTAGCTGTATATGACTGTGTGTGTGTGTTGGTGTGGGATCTGTTTCACGGAATGGGGTTAGAGTGATGGTTACAACGGGGTTTCACCCATTGTTGGAACACACTGGAGGAGCGTTTTAGGTGGGTGATAATAGGAACATCAGTGAAAATGCATGCACCTGTCAATCACCCCACTGTCTATGTACAGGGCATATCCAGTGACCTGTATAGTGGTCTCTGACATTTGTTGCCACCTCTGCCTTAATGACACGTCAGGATCGGATTTCAAATGGCCAAAGGGGATAGGGCCATGAATCAAACCTGGACAACAACCAAAACAAGATGAACTCAGGATTGACCTGGGGAGACATGTTCCATACTAGCTTCCATACCCACAAAGTTACAAACACAAAGTCTGTTTCCACAATGTCTATTCATCCAGGCGACATTAGACAGCTCAGTGGTTAGTGTCACGTCTGTAGTTGGAGGGTGGCATGTTTGATTCCCTAGAGTGCCAAATGTCATTGTGTCCTTGAGCAAGGCACTTTACCCTGAGTTGCTCCAGGGGATGTCCCTATACTTACTGGAAGAAAATGTAAAATTAAACAATGTCATTTAAACCATGCCCTTTAATACTGTTAATCTTACACCTAAACCCAACATTAAATTAAGAAAACAACAAAAAAATTATTTATGTATTTATTTATTTATTGTAGATATAGACTATTTTAAGTTGCAGCTGAGGACCAGACTGGAAACCATGGCTTAAGGTGAATGAGTAAACTGGGGTCCACCGGAACTACCAATGCTTCAATGTCTTAGATACCTCTTCCTCATGGGTGACAGGTAAAGCAGTGACAATGTGTAGCATTCAGACACAAACAGGTTACAGAAGAGCTGTTTGAGTTGGTGAAATGTGCTGCCCCGGGCTTGGAGATACAGCCTGAACAACTCAATCAAGATCTACTGGGAAGTCCCAAAAGGACAGCTTTGGAATAGACTCTAGCTCTGCTTCGACCATAAGCTCGTCTTTGTGAATGGGCCAATATTGCCTACACACCTCTACACACACCAGAAAGTATCCCAGGCCATGGTCAGACCTGATTTAGAGCTGTTAACCCACCTATCCCTTCGTGGTCAGTGGATGTCAGGCAGTCACATGTCATGGGAATGAGGAAGAGCGATGTGCTGCAACGGGTATGACATCATTAGAGCTTCTCTCCGACTCCACACTGTCACACTCCAAATTACAGGTCCTGGCACTGCCACGAGACGTGCCGGAGGAGACAGAACACAGACAGGATTCCATTCTGACTCTTCACACCTTCCTCACCCGCCTCACGCCCCTCTAGGGCACTGTAAACCGTGTCTCTAATTAAGACACACGCCCCCCCAAGGCTTGGCACGGAGACAGCAGTTTAGCGGTCTCATTACCAGCACGAGGAATTCCAACAGATAATTAACTATGGAGATGAGACAGCATTGGCAGTAAATGACACATGAGAGAGAGGTAAAAGGAAAGACAAAAAAAAAGAGTGAAAAAGCAAAGTGTCTGAACTTTCACTCCTCAGTGGCATACAGTATGGTGTAAACTCAATGGGACTTTATGACCATCCTGCCATGGCAGCGCGTGACCAGACTCAGGAAAACTAAGGCAACTTCAGTCTGCAGGGGCATGTCTGTGTTTTATCTGGAAGGAGGAAGAACGGGGGAGTGTAGATTAATCTCTGTTCCGCTTGTTGTATGGTTGCTCTCGCCATCAGTTAGACCTTCCACAGTTGGGGCAGAGCAACCATTCTCCAAACAGAAGAAGCTTCAAAACAGAGTGAGATATACAAAGTCCGGAGACAAGAAAAGCAATTTTCTCCGGTAGTCTCGTTTTGGGATGTGGAGATGACATCACCCTTCGATGACGCCTCATTTCAACAACTTCACTTATCATCCTCCGCGGCCGCGTGGGTTGTCCTGCTCTCTAAAGAGTCTGTTGGAGGTCTGCAACGTTCCAGTGACCACAGAGTCAGACTGGGAATGAAGGCAGGAGCTGAGGGCGGTCAGTCGGTAGGTGCTGGGATCACACTGATGTGGAGGAAGTTATCAGGGTGACTGAGGTGCTCGCTTAGCCACTGCAACGGGGTCTCCAGCAGGGGCTCAATCCCATGGATAACCACTTGGTAACGCCTGGGCTCATCTGTAGGAAGACAGAAGTGAGTGAAGAGTGACAGATGCAGATCTGGGACATTCACAAAAACAAAGGTTTTAAACCATCCACTTTGTCATGGATGATTAACATGTTTTATATGCATCTCAAAGACATAATAATTTTTTTGTAACATGGGGCACAAATCGTGTAATACATGCCATATTATACAATTCCCACAATATGTCATGACATATTACACAAAATCCTTTAGCTCAATAGTGCCACTTTTCCAACCGGTGGCCAAACCCATGGTCTGCATCGTCAAGCAGAACAACTTCTAGCCTGTGCTGTTGCATGTGTGTTAAGTGGTCCCTAACCTCAGGATGACCGAAGCCTCTTGGCTAGCCGCAGACAGATTAATCAATCACAGTGATCAGGGCCGACCCGGGGACTGAACACAGGTCACAGAGCAAGTCAAATGGGCCTCATTTAGATGGCCTGACGGGGTGTGTGTGTGTGTCTGTGTGTGGTTGTGCAAGAGAATGGCAGAGTGAGCATCTGCATGTGTTCTCTGTGTTTGGATGCCTACCTGTATGCATATTGTCCAGCACTGTGAACGACTGCTGACAGGTAATAGTCTGAATAATGTACATTTAGGCACAGAAGGTATTACTATGCCAATATTGCTCATTGTTTTCTGTAAAGTACATTGCTGATTAAACTTCAGTGAAGAAATTTAACTGAAAGCAACAATGCTATGAGCAACACCCTCTTGGTGACACTGGGGCCCAGGTCACGGCCTTTCGCCCACTCATATCAGAGCACTGAGGGACCGGGCGGGGTCAAACACTAGAGGGGCCTGTAGCTCAATGACTATATGACTACACACACACGCGCACGCACAGACACCACACACACACACTTTCTCTAACCGTTTAGCCGAATAAGGGCACTGAAGTTGCATAGTGGCATGCAATGTACACGTAATATCTGAACAACCGTTAAAATGATGAGAAAGGGGTGTTTGAGTCGAGGAGAACACACCCAACATCTGCAGCCTGATACACGCCACCTGATATGCAACATGTCTTCTTACACTGACAGAGGAGCTATCAACCTCCTTTGGATTTGTCCACATTTTGTGTTACAACATGAAAGCCAAATGTATTTAATCAGGAGCCAAAGGTCCATAATATTCAAGTAAAATATATCACATGCAAATTGGTTCCATATACATTACAACTATTGAACCGAAAACAATTGATTGCTTAAGTATTCGGTATATTGCAGTGACATCTGAATAAGCTTTGGTACACCCAGCTGTCTTTAGATGTCATGTCATTTGTTAAACAGAGTCCACCTGTAGGTAATTAACATGATTTCAGGTTAAATATTCCCGTCTCTGGGATATACCACAAAAATGACAGTATGAAAAGAAAACATTTTTTTATAATAATCCAGAAAGTTTTCAAAAGAACAATTAGGTGTTATGAAAATGTCCAGTTTCAAGTAAATCACCTGGACCGCAGTAAAGTACATTATTATGAAAGGAAGAACAATTTCACAACTGTGTATCTATTTAGAACAGGCTGTACTCAAAGACTAAAGCCTTCAGTATACTTGCTGTTCCCGAGGATTTAGAATGCGCGAGCACAGGTCGCGCACCACTCTCTATTTTTCAGCGGCGTGCAACAATGCGTAAACAGGAAGCATGGACATGTTCGAGGGTACAGTCAACGATTCATAATAACACAGTTAATGGTTCATAATAAAACAGTAAATGGTTCATAACACAGTTAAGATCATCTTAGCCACTGTTGACATTAACGTCAATGCTGCTGCCCATTCTGCCATCATTTACCTTTTTCTTCTTGTTCTAGTCCGAAGAAATAGCGAAGTCGGTAGCCTTTCCTCAGTTGCGACACCTCTGTTCAGGAGAAGACTGCAACTAGTGTCATGAGCAACACGCGCAAGTATAAATAATTATGGAGCTCAAATGACATGAAATTATCGCGGGCCAGGTTAGCAACGGCGAGTAAACTGAACGTTTAAGTGTCCGGACGAGAAGGTCACAAGCCACACAGGTCACCAAGAGGCCTTTGGCCCCTTTAAAGGCATTAGGCTTGTGCTTAGATATTGTGCATACTGCAACAACAGCCTGGGTGCGGCACAAAAGTGGCCTGTTTGGGAGGGTGGGTAGACGAAAGCAATAAACTCATGTTAAACCTTAGCATGAGTTTTAAAGCCATATGGGAGACTAAGTGTAAGTGGAATAAGATTCTGTTTTCTGATGAGGTCAAAATAGTGTTTTGTCCACAACGCTAAGCGCTTTGTTGAGCCCAAGCCTAACAGCGCACATAATCCTACTGTGTACACAACCCCTACTGTGAAATTGGTGGTAAAAGCATCATGCTACGGGGATGCTTCTCTGCATCAGGGCCTGGAAAGCTGCTGAAGATTTAGATCAAAACTTCAACAAAGTACAAAGAAACTCTGGAAGAAAACATTCAAGTGTCCTGGGAGAAGATGAACTTTCCAGCAGAACACTGACCCCAAATCCACCAATTCAATTAAAAATATGTAGAATTTATGTGGATCCCTATCCTACTAGCACTTTAGGAATTTGGAACACAAGAACAGGCAGAAACAGCTTTGTCCTTGTGTGCATAGCTGGTAGAGGCTTATCTAAATAGACTCATGGCTATAATTGCTACCAAACGTACTTCTACCAAATATTGACTAAATGGGGTGAATACTTATGCAATCAACTATCTTCTGTTTTCAGTAAATTTAAAAAATATGCATATTTTATGTTTTACTTTAACATGATGTGTGTTATTAGAAACATTTAGTGTAACATTTGGTTTTACAGTAAATTCGAAGGGGGGTGAATACTGTTCAGAGCCACCATACACTAGTTAGTAAAATATATATAGTATTGTGCCAGAGATGGTGTAGTGAGCGAAGCGGCCGACTGCCCTGACAACAGTTTGAGCTCTGGCTCAGCCACTGTCTCTGCCCTTCCTTTCTGTCTCCCCCTACCTGTATCCCTGACTTATGCTTCCTCCTGTCCTGTCAGTAAAAAAATTTAATACAAATATATATTTTTAATGCACCTCCCTCCAAAGAAAACATCTTTAAAATGTTGAATTCCAACACAGGCAGAACTCATTCAACTGAATTATGTAATCACTTTTTTTTTCAAGAGGAAGTTAAAAAACCACCGTTGTGGTAATCAGTATCCTCTTGCAAGAGCACCAGCTGGATGCCCATAACAGTGCTAGTAGTACCACAAAATAATAGGAGTAAAAAATACTGACCATGCCAAAAGAGTGGAAAAGGAAAGGTTTGAGTAAGGAAAAGAATGGTTCAATTCTGGCTGTACTGGCAGAGGTATACAGTGAGCATCAGGTTGCTTCTATTCTCAAAATGTAAGACAGCAACTCAGAACAACCAAGTCAAGCAGCAGACATTGTGGACGACAAAGCCACAGAGCGGCAAAGGGTGAAAATGACACTGACTGGGACTGCCAACGAATTTGAATGTCACTGAAAAACTGTAAGATGACATCAAGTAACCTGCAAAAGTATAGCAAAGGACAGCTGGGCTGAAATGCACAACGAGGATGGTTCAAAACAGGCTCCTAAGGGCTGGGCTGAAGTCGTGCAAAATAAAAGCCCTTTGTCAGGGAGAAGCAAAGAAGAGCCAGGCTGAAGTTTGCAAAATACAATAAGGATTGGATTGTAGAGGACTTGAGTAAGGTCATCTTCTCTTTGCCCAACACCTGGTCACCTAATAGTTAGAAGTAGACCTGGAGGGGCCTACAAGAAACAGTGTCTTGCATCCAATGTACAATTTTGTGGAGCGTCAGTTAGGTTGAAATCAAGCAGCTCTGTCTTTGTGAAGGACGCATGTATCAAGCCATGTACAAGGTCGTCCTGGAAGAAAACTTGCTTGGATGAATAAAAAATTCCCTTTTTTGCACATATACCATCATTACATGAAAATAGAAATGGGTACAGTGAGTTTAATAATTTTATTACTTACTTTCCCATTTCAACACAAATTGTGACAATCACAGGTCAGTTTTTGATAACTGTCATGAATTTTGGTGTTGCTTTTGTGTGTAACAAAACACTACATAGGGAAACATTATATTATTTGAATCACATTTCTTCATATTTTTTAATTATCAAGAAATAGGTTTTACAGCTTTATAGGCGTGTTTCTGACAGAGGAAGTAGCCTTCTCACCAGTGAAATTCTACATTCCTATTAAACTGAAATACATCTCTATGCAAACAGTTATTTGAATCAGACTGACAAGTTTGTTTTATTTAAATTTTCTGTAAATTGTTGAGATGTATAATTGTTTTCTTCTCTCTATACACATTGTATATTTGCACAAATTATCTCCCGCTGCCAATCACAAAAAACTTACAATGCGC
>JACXGM010004961.1:11362-22836 GCA_016801145.1 Umbra pygmaea
GTGTTGGCATGTAACAGTGCTGTAATATACCAGTCCGTGTTGGCATGTAACAGTGCTGTAATATACCAGTCCGTGTTGGCATGTAACAGTGCTGTAATATACCAGTCCGTGTTGGCATGTAACAGTGCTGTAATATACCAGTCCGTGTTGGCATGTAACAGTGCTGTGCACATTTATTGTAGTCAATGGAAAATAGGCTTTAAGTTGCGAGCTGGGTTCTACATGGATCGGACTTGTTTGTCCAGCTCATCCCACAGATGGTCGATTGGATTCATTTTTGCTTTGTGGCAGGGCGCATTATCCTGCTGAAAGAGGCCAATGCCATGAGGGAATAAAGTGTCCATGAAAGAGTGAGTGTACATGGTCTCCAACAATGCTTAGGTAGGTGGTATGTGTCAAAATAAAATCCACATGAATAGCAGGACCCAAGGTTTCCCAGAGGAACATTGTCCAAAGCACCACACTGCCTCCGCCGGCTTGTCTTCTTCCCATAGGTGCTTTCAGCAGTGAACAGGGGTCAGCATGGGCACCCTGACTGCTCTGCAGCTCCATACGAAACAAACTGCAATGCACTGTGTGTTCTGACACCTTTCTGTCAGTACCAGCATTAACTGTTTTAGCAATTTTAGCTACAGTGGCTCGTCTGTTGAATTGAACCACACAGGCCAGCCTTCGCTCCTCAAGTGCATTAACGAGCCTTGGCCACCCATGACCCTGTCGCTGGTTTACTGCTTTTCGATCCTTGGACCACTTTTGAAAGGTACTGACCACTGCAAACTGGGAACACCCTAGAAGAGATGCAGTTGGAGATGCCCTGACCCAGTCCTCTAACCATCACAATTTGGCCATTGTCAAAGTTGCTTTAATACTTACGCTACCCATTTTTCCTGCTTCTAACCCACCAACTTTGAGGACAACATTTTCACTTGCTGCCTAATATATCCCACTCACTGACGGGTGCCACAATAACGAGATTATCAGCGTTATTCACATTACCTGTCAGTGGTCATGAGGTTATGGTTGATTTGTGTATATTGCCATGCTAAAAATATTCTGACATTTTATTTTATATATCGCCAAAAAATAGATGTCAAAACAGAAATGGGAATGTGCTCTTCTCAGTTTGAACCAAAATGCAATAATGGATTTGTAAATTATGGTGTTCCGTGCTAATGAATAAACTATCATCCAGTAATACCCAATCCCCGCATTCTGTATTCTAAAAGAGGTAGAGTAAATTACATGTCCAATTTTTCACCTTAAATATATGAGCAGTTTTTCGTGGCTCTGTTCACCTAGAAGAAATTGACAACTTCCTTCCCAAAAGTAGTTTCAAATAAATAATGTAAAATCTCAAAGGTAAAGCCCCAACATATATTACGGTATTATGTGTGTTTGTGAAATGCACCTTAAAATGGGCTAAGTAATACCAAGCCTCATTATAGCTGTGATCTACCATGAACATTTTTGCTGTACAAAGGTTGATCTGGGAAAGTTCTCAACATTTGAATATGTGGCCTTCACTGTCAAAGAAGAAATACTAGTGTTGATGTTAACAATATATCAACCACCAAAACAACTTCTTGCCTTCCTACCAGAATTCTCTGAAATACTGTCACTGACCGTCATCCAACATGATAAAATTCTTATAAACTGTGACCTAAACACTGACGTAAATAATAACACTGACAAATACGCTATGGAATGTATGAACATTCTGCATATTTTTGACCTGATTCAACAGGTCTCACAACAAACACGTACACATGGAAACACTAGATTTAGTGATAATGAAAAGATTACTGTACATATACAAAATCTTTCTGTGACAAATGTCTCATTCTCAGACCACTACTGTGTATTTTATGATGCACACCTATCTGAAATCAGGAATAAGGTACAACATTTTAAAGTCCACAAGATGTTAAATAAACTAAATGATAATCTGACAAATGCTCTAGACAAAGTAGCCCCAATACTGGAAAAAAAAAGAGACTAGCAGAGAAAGCATCTCCATGGATGAATAGCTCTGTCCATGAACTAAAAAGAGCAAACAGGGCCGCTGAAAGAAAATTGAGAAAAACTGGATTTGAGGTTCATCTTAGTATCTACAAAAAATCCTCAACGACATACAATAATACTGTACGTGCTGCAAGAAAGAACCACTTTTCCAGGATCATTATAGAAAGTGGAAATAACCCTAGAATACTATTTTCAACAATAGACAAACTGCTAAACCCTGCCCCTATCTCTAAATGGACTCAAATTAAATGCAAGGAGTTTGCAGCCTTTTTTAATAACAAAATCACAACCATCAGAGCCAGCATTACTGCAACAAATATTAACTTCCCAAGCAAACCTTGTACAAGGCACATGAAGACATTTAACAGCATTGCTACTGAAGACCTGCAAAAGATTGTTAGAGAGTAAATCTACCACTTGCGCTATCGAACCTATCCTGACTACTCTTGTGAAAAAAAAAAGATTTAATAGCATCTCATGCCCTGTTCTAAATTTTATAAATAAATCTCTTGAATCTGGGGTCTTCCCAAATGCATACAATACTGCTGTATAAAGCCACTTATTAAGAAACCACAACTAGACTCTGAGGTACTATGCAACTATAGACCAATATCAAACATCACTTTTCTAAGTAAGGTGTTTGCGAAAGCAGTTTTTCACCAACTGAACACATTTCTAAATGTCGACAACCTTCTAGAAACGATTCAGTCAGGTTTTAGAGAAAATCAAAAACAGCCCTGAACAAAATAGTAAACGATTTAAGACTTAGCATGGATGCAAACAAAGTCTCGGTCCAGTTCTTCTAGACCTGAGTGCAGCATTCAACACCATTGATCATGATATTCTACTAGACTGTCTTGAAAACTGGGTTGGTCTCTCAGAAATGTCCTCAGATGGTTTCAAACCTACATTACAGGCAGAAAAGTATTTGTCAGTCTTGGTGACCATGTATCTGAGGAACATGATATAGTATGCAGTGTTGCACAAGGAAGCTGTCTTGCTCACTCTCTAGATGCCTAATTGTCATAAATAACTGGATCAGTGTTAATTTCCTAAAATTAAACGAGGATTAAACAGAAATCATCTTAGATTCCTAAAATCAAAAGGGAGAAAATCAGCATGAACCTTGGTACTTGGTAACCGGACTTCCCTGATCAAACCTGAAGTAAGGAGCCTAGGTGTTATTTTTTTAATTTTTTTAATTTAACCTTTATTTAACCAGGTTAGTTGACTAAGAACCGTTTCTTATTTACAGCAACGACCTGGGAGCAATTAGGGTGAAGTGTCTTGCCCAAGGACACAATGACATTTGGCTCAGTCGGGAATCGAACTGGCAACCTTCTGACTACAAGTCTGACAAGTCATTGATGTGCTCTATGCTTTTTATATTTTACATATTTTTTACATTTCTTTATCTTTAGTTGATGTAAATGTTTTTATTGTTGCAAATTTCTTTCATTTTATTTGACTTTTATTGATGTAAAGCACTTTGAGCTGCATTCCTTGTATGAAATGTGCTATATAAATAAAGGTTCATTATTATCATCATCATCAAGGGTGACTGAACTGTAGGAATAAAATAGAAATTCACTTACGGTTAATATTTGGCTTTGTGTAGTGTATTTTATATCAACTGTAGGGCTGCAATTAATGATTATTTGGATAATTGATTAATCTGTCAATTATTTCTTCAATTAAAATATAAATCGATAATAAGAGTAACAAATATTTCCATTACTTTATTTTTTTAAATAAATTTTATTCCAAACTGACAATTTTAACACACAACAAACCTAAATGTATGCTATAAAACATGTGCAAAGGATATGCTAATTTCTTTAGTAATGTGCAAAATATGGTATTTCTTACCTTGCTTGGACAGACCTGAGATGTTAAAATAATTGTGTCTACAATAAAATTCTAGAAACATCTTTTACAGAACATAGTTGTAAATAACCTTAATCCTAAAAATGAGAGGCCTGTTGAATAGTAATTTTGTTGCTTTATGCATTTGACCTGTTTAAGCTTATTTTGACTAATTTACTGTTTTTGATTTTGGATTACTTTTATTTTAAAACAGACTCTGGAGTTTCCACTGTGAGCAACAGTAGTGAAAAAAATGATAAATCAGATAGTGAAATGTTTATCAAATTATCATCCCCCGAAGAGGTACGAGGTTAGCATATGTTGTAATACTGTAATAGTAAGATCTGGTTTGTGTTTTACATTTTCGCACTATAACTCTTTCTGTTTGATTACTTGAGCACTGTGGGGCAGTGTTAATGAGCTTGCTAGATTAACGTTAGCTCTACAGCGGCTGCTCTACCACAAACATTAATTAGCCAGCTAGTTAAAACACTTGTCGTGCAATGTTGAAGTGGATTTGATTTAATAGAACTTTTAAACTAGATCACAACAAAACACCGGCTATTTGATAAATAAGAACTACCTGCTGTGGGAGGAACTATTCCTCATTTAAAAACGTAATGCTATTATTATGTAGTAACTTACTCTGCTGTTGAGTCCCTTTTGCTTGTCGCTCCAACCTGTTTTCTTTTCAAGTGCTCCCTCATTACGGTCATTCTCCGGTGCCATGCCATTTATGTTTCACAGAGTTTGCACATAAAACTTTTTTGTTGATTTTTAAAGTGAAGTTCTGCCATAATATCAGAGATTTTGGTCAGACGGTTTAAAATATATTTTTCCTTTCTTAAAGTGACATAGCTCCACCACACAGCGAGCAACAACATAGACCCAACGAATCGATAATGAAATTCGTTGCCAACAATTTTAATAATCGATTTTTATCAATTTCATCAATTCGTTGTTGCAGCCCTAATCGACTGTTCAAATAATTTTACCTGCACTATGTAACTTTTTAAAATATGTTGTTTTAGCACAAGTAAATGTCAGTAACTAGTATATTGGATCCAGTGGTTTAAAACATCAATGTAAACAATACAAAATATAAACAATAGTAGATTAGCTAAATTGACATTTCACAACATCTAAATAGAAACAAACGCATATTATGGAGAAAAAAATATTTTATATATATATATATATATATTAGTGCTGTCAAACAATTAAAATATTAATCGCATTAATGTAATCGTTAACTCGCAATTAATCGCACATTTTATCTGTTCTAAATCTTGATTTCTTTTTGTCCCATAATTTTTTCTCATTTTAATGCTCTTGTCTACATGGAAAAGTGGATTGGCTTGCTTTGTGCAAATGTTTTTTTTATTTAAAACAACATTGGCATACTGTCTGAAGTCATCCATTGTCGCCTGGCTTTGACGAGGGGGCGGAGAATTCGCATCAGCTGTGTGCTTTGCCATCAAGTGATATTTCAGACTGGACGTACTGCAATGATAGCTCAGTTCACAAGACCAAACACACAGATCACTTTGGTCTTGTCAATGGAACCATTTGGCAACTTAAAAAAAAAAAAAAAGATTCCATTCAGAATTTAATTGGCATCCATTTCGGCGTCTCACGCTCGCCATCCACTCAAAACGTAACATAGCCTACTACTTTGGCCAGCTTGCAACGTAAGCCCAAACAAGTGTGTTCCGCGTGCCTGTTGTTTTGTTTCCTCTCTAGCTTGATCCGGTGTGGTGTTGTAGTTTTTCTAACATTACTAGTTGTTGCAACAGCATGTGAAAAAAACTACAAAATTAGCTAGGCCAATTGTTGTGAATTGGATTTGCGTTAATCTCGTGATAAAAAAATTGATGCCGTTATAATGGGTTTGCGTTAATGTCGTTAATAACGCGTTTAACTGACAGCACTAATAATGATATTAAAAATGAATTACTTCATTGCATTTGTAAAGCACTTTTCGATATATAGAAGAATAATCTCAAAGTGTCTAAAAAAATAAAACATACATGTATAAATGTACACACACCAGCCACATCTTTAGGCACACCTAACATTCCTCAGAGATTTTGGTCAATATTGATATCATTGCATCACACAGTTGCTGCAGATTTGTCGGATGCCATTTGAGTATAGTGAACTCATTGTCATGTACAAGAGACCAGTTTGAGATGTGAGCTTTGAGACATGGCATATTATCCTGATGGACGTAGCCATTAGAAGATGGGCACACTGTGGTCATAAAAGGATGGATATGGTCAGCAACAATACTAAAGTAGGCTGTGGCATTTAAATTATGCTCAACTGATACTAAGGGGCCCAAAGTGAGCCAAGACAATATCTCCCACACCATTACACCACCACCATCTTGAACTGGCAGGATGGATCCAAGCTTTCATGTTGCTTTTATCAAATTCCAAACCTGGTACTAGCAAGGTGTTCTTAATGAAGTGGCATGTGAGTCAGTGCTTAATTTGAGCTGGATCCTGTTGAAACAAGTTCCCGCCACCTGTCAGAATTAGTCCAGTTTGTGGGGGGTCTGCATGGCGTAGTGGGCTGCATTTCAGGACAGTCTACATCACAATGGGCATGGGTTTGAGCCTGTTTTGGTTTGGTTTATTTATGGATATAAAAAGACAAAAAGGATCCAAGGGATAACATGTAAGTGATGAATTTTCATTTTTTCAAGTAAACCCTAACTTTATATTTAAAATCCCTTTTTGTTTCTGCTATTTTAATATTAAGTGGAAGACTATTCCATAAAATAATTCCAGTATAAAAAAGTTTTTCTTGAAAACTATTCACACATGGCACCTTACACAAATGGACACTGGCCCTAGTCTCATGACCATGTTGAGTGTGCACCATCAGAAATTGAAATCCCAATTACTTTGGGGCTACTACATTAATGATTTTTTACATATGATTGAGTTTAAGATGTTCAAACCTAAGCTTTACAGGCAGAAACTCTACCCTCTTAAACTCTTTAATTCCAACATGATAACAGGAAGGTTTAGATCAGGGGTTCTCTGACTTTCCCCAGGCCTCCTGCATGAGGCAGCGCAAAATTGGCATAGCAGTGCCTTGGGTTAGATAAATCAGATTATCAATCCTACCAGGTCGCTCTGCAGTGACTCCTTGTGTTCAGATCGGGCACCTATAAACTAAATCGCTGAAGTGTAGTCGGTGAACGTAATCGTCCCGTGCATGACAGGCCTAAAGGCTTCTGTGTAGGGTGAACAGTGCATAAAGAATTGGCGGCATGGGTGCCATGTGGTTGGATGAACAATGGGCGTGCCCCTCGTCATCCCACAGATCTGTACAAGGAGTTGCGGAGCAGCTGACAATACAGGATTAGAGAGGGAATTGGGAAGGAAGAAAATCGGGAAAAATCACAAAAAAATACAAAAAATGTAATTACTATTAGTCCAGTTTGTACCGGGACTTATTTTCACCCAATCTGTTACCCCTTGCACATGATTTGTCTTAACACCATCACTGTTTGCCGTCGGCACTGTTAAACATTCTCGTAAAAGCGTTAAGCTTTTTTTACGGCTGACGTATGGTAAAAGTGCGTAATTATTCAATCTGCTTAAAAAAATTTGTCAATTTGCCAGTATCAGCGAGTAGGTAACTTATCTTGAAACAAACAGTGGCTATTAATTTCTGAGAAAGGAAACAAGGAAATTATGTTGGGAAACTAAAGTATAAAAATGTTCTGTATACACTAAATTATCATTACAACTGCTGAGATTCATAACTATCCTGCAGGAATTAATTCATCACATTAATGAAATTATCAAAGCTCTTGGTTCAAATCAAGCACTGTTTTTTCTTGTGCATGTATAATTGACAGCATCCGAACTGTGAAAGTCAAATCCCAAACAGAATTGACAAAAAAATTGTTAAAGCGACCATCCCTGCTAGGCTACCTGGCAGTTTAATCTGCCTGCTGCGCTGTCACCCCCACTTGCTTTAGTAAGATGCCAACGGATCCTTCGTGCCCTGTTCCGGGACAATCAGATTAGCAAATTAAGCACTGCGGTCAATGTACATCTTATGTTTTTGTTTGTGCTCTATAATTGAAAGGTCTTTATTATGAATCGTTAAATTACAACTCATTTTAAATCATAATCATCCCTGTTGTTTACAAACGCATCTTCACTGAGGGTAACAATCACGTTAAGGTATGTTCAGGTTGACCCTCGTAGGCTCTCAGCTGTTTGCCAGAGGGTGAACCAACCAATATGAATAATTCACATTGGAAGAGTAGCAAGCCCTGTGATATAATGGAAAGATTTCCTCTACATAGTATGCTACTCTATACTTTACATGGACCTGTGTACCGGAGATACGTCTTTCTAGGTTTCACTGGATTATTACAGCCTGGGATCTGAGACAAACTGACAGTGGTGTTTTCCCTTCTGAATCATTCTGTGCTGTTGTGAGCCACCAACATGGTAGCCATTAAGATGAATCAAATCCAGAGTACAGTATTCACCCAGATCTCAAAACACTTTAGTGAATATATCACAAACACACTCTTGCGTACATACCCTCTCTCACACACAGACTCTCTCTCAAACCCTCTCTCGCCCACATACTTTTATACTGCATGACTAATGGCCAAGACCCATCAATGAATCTCTTTAGTAGTCTTAACAAAAGTGTCAAACTTTATTTCTTGGGTAGTTTTTAACAAATGTTTGCTTTTCAACTAGAACGCCCCAGCAGATTATTATAATTACAAACAGCGCAGAAGATCTTGACTTGGAGAAAACAGTCTCATTTTATCATCCCCACTCAACACCTAAGAACACCTAAACCATCATTCCTTATCAAACCAACCACTAAAACCCGAACCACCCCCGCCCTATGAACAATGAGACTGCCCGTTTGATGAGAACAGATTATATTCGCTGTTGATACTGAGTATGGTGTTTTGTGTAGGTGGAGCAGCCAATAGTTTCACTCCTTTGTTTCCGCAGGCGGTACCATGAATAATAAGTCAATAAGAGGAGTGCGTGGGAGATGACTATTGGTGTGTGGGCTTGTCAGTCGGGGGGATTTCTACATTTTCAACTTATTAGAAATATCACCGCAATACTTGTTGTCTTTATAAGAAACATGAAAAGGACATGACGGGGGAATTCTCGGAAGGCTCCGGCCCTTCAAGAGACAACTATTCCTCGAAGTCTGTTAGAAGGTATTTGTCCAGCATCCCACATACTGCTCACACATACAGTACAGGATCCCTCCCTTTTTTAACACGTTCAAACCGTGTCCAATACCTGGGTCCAAACAAACTGTTCACAGATGTGAAAGCTGACCGGCACACCGCAAAGCAAAATAAGATGCTGATGTTCGATTTCCTGTGTGGGTGGAAAAAGTTGCTCTGGTCCAACAACAGTACGACTCATCTATTATTATACTGCAATATAGCGGGAATCCCCAGTAAATGTAAGCCTACAGTATATAGATGTTGGTTGGATTAGCTCCAGATAAGAAATAGCCACTGCAGACAAAACAGAGGAAGAATGTTTCCAAACGTTGTTTTGATGGTTAAGAAATCACAGAATGGAGTGCCAGGACGCCCTCATGCGATCGGTCCTCACAAGAAATCAGGTTCCCCAAAAACGTGCATGAACAATGCTGCTATCAGACACCATGGTCTAACCCCCCTCGTCCGTTTAACACAAACACACCACCATAAACCTCCGCTATCGCACACAACCATCTCCGTGGCAGGGAAGAGAGGAACACAAAAACGCTGTGAGTATTGCAGTGAGTGAAAGAACTACAGAGAAGAGAGAGTGAAAAGGTCCACCAGATTGATCCGAGGTGGAAGGACAGAGGGTGAAATAGAGCCAGCCAGTGAGTGTAGCCAGCCAGACAGGGCTAGAAATGGTGCTGTATCGCTCCATGCAGGTGAGTTCCTGTGGGTCCTCTGTCCTCCAGCTCCATTGTGTTGTTATCTACATCCTCTGAACCCATCCAGACACTGCCTGTTTAGGCTGCCTCCCTCCCAGCTCCTTCCTTTCCTCTTCTAACCATCAGACTTCTCACCTGATTCCACTATTTGTTTTCCCTGGGCCCACTATCTTTCCTCCTCGACTCGTTCGGTGTGTTTTATCTGTGAGCTTTGATCTCTAAAATTCCTAAAAAATTCCTCACTGTAAATAAAATAGACCGAAATTGATATCTTTTATTCTCTGGCTTCCTGCAAGGGGAGAACAAACCATTTATAAGACAGTGAGGAAAAAGACAGTGCTTTCTCTTGTGTGTATCTGCCCTGTACATGTTTGTAGATATATAAGGGGTGTAGTACCATAGGCGTACACCTCCTTCAGCAGATTCTCAAGTGTGTGCGTGTGTGCGTGCGTGTGTGCGCGTGTGCGTGTGTGTGTTGGAACCAGATGCATGTTTTACTGTAATGTATTCTTGTAAGCATGATATCTAAAATATGTGTAGTGCACTAGGTGAAGTTACATACCATCGTTGGCTATGGCCATAGGGTACATCTCCTTCAGCAGATCCCCTAGGGTGTGTGTGTGGCCATCGGGCGAGATGGGGCGAAACAACTTCTGGATGAAAGGCCTGTCACTCATTGTCTACATGGAAAAGAGCACAAGGATTCAGAGTATAGTAAATAAATAATTAAACTATATTATTACTATATTATAATTAGTGGTGCAACGGATCGTCATTGATCCGTGATCCGTTCGGATCAATATCTTCGGTTCGGCACACACGTGATCCACGGATTGATTTCTGGAAAAAAAAAGTTGTGCGCATGTTCAGTCCGCTCACAGCATGGTCATGGCGATCAGAGGAACGGATGAGCTTGAACGCCCCGCGTCATTTAAATCCCCTATATGGGAGCATACTGGTTTCCCTGTTAAATATAATGATGAAGGAAAGAGGTTAGTGGATAAAACCGTGTCAGTGTGTAGGCACTGTGGCACAAGAAAGCGATATGACATTGGAAACACATCAAGCATGGCCACGCATTTAAAGCGACATCACCCCGGTGTTTCACTGACAGGAGTGAAAACGAAAGCTGCAAAACAACCTCTTATCACAGTGGCATTTAAGCAATTAATCAGACCGGGCTAAAGCCATCACAAACGCTGTCGGTGTGTTTATAGGTGCAGACATGAGGCCATATTCGGTTGTGCAAAAGGAGGACTTCAAACTAGGGCTGAACGATTATGCGTATCGCGATTAGATATGCACTCCAGAGCCCGTTCGCATGGCAACAGTATATAATGCCCGCAACACGAACTCGGATATTTCATTTCAAAATAATAGCGCTCCTCATTCATTATGATAATCATCGTTTGTTAATTTCATAGAAAGGTAGTGGGTCCATGTTCATGTGTTGCTACAATTAGTCTATTTTGGGTAACAACAGACTCTAGTTAATGATTTTCAAATGTACTTGTGTTTTTGTACATGAGACACTGACAATATAGTCAATCGATTTGTGTACAACTTTTTGTTAATGTTTTTAATAACCAGTTATTAAAACATGTTAAATGTGCCGTTTTTGCTATCACATAGGC
>JACXGM010004961.1:22936-36584 GCA_016801145.1 Umbra pygmaea
CACACAATACAATTGCATTTGGTTACAATTCACTAGGTTTACAATGAATTCACAAAGTTTATTGCAATGAATTAAAACTAGCGCTATTAGGTTGAAATGAATTATCCAAGTTTGTGTTGCGGGCATTATACTGTTGCAATGAGAACGGGCTTTGGAGTGAATAGCTAATCGCGATACGCATAATCGTGCAGCCCTAGTTTTAATGTACCTAAACAATGGTCAATCATCACCAAATTTCTCATGGCCATATCTTGTTTTGAACACTTAAGCCTGTCAAAATAACTAAACCGAAATCCAACAATTATAGAAGTAATCTTACGTTAAAGTTTTCTTCCTCATTGGCTCCTATGGCGAGGAAAAGGTTTAACGTGATTTAATGTACCTAAACAACGATCAATATTAACCACATTTCTCTCTCATATTGCTCATCATAACCATTGAAAATTATAAAAACAACTAACTTAAATTCCAATTTTTTTATTTATTTTTTATTTTGCTGATCCGAAAAATGATCCGATCCGTGACTCTGATCCGAGGAACGATCCGATCCATGAGTTTTTTGATCCGTTGCACCCCTAATTATAATTCAAATAAATTAACTATTTCAGCAGTCAGAGTTAATCAAATAACATTTAGTAATTTCAGTACTTTTTTCTTTCTTTTTTGACATTGAGGTGAAAGGTTATCTTATTGTACAAAACATGTTTGATTCTGCATCTGTGATCTGAGATAATACAATGTATACATCTTAAACATGGACCTTCATGTCCTTGACCCGGGTCAAAACCGTTTTGGTCCGGCTTTGCCATTCATTTGCTGAGGAAAGCATTTGCGCCCAATTTAGTAACAGCACCAAGTCAGCACTCAGGGAGTTTCTATTTACTGCAAATTTGGCCCCTGCCGTCACTGACCTCTCAAAGGGCAACTCATGGTATTCCAATTTGATTGTGTTGTATCCATGGAAAGAAAAAATTAAAACTCCTGTATGTTTGTCAAAGTATCCCAAACTACAATTTAACACAGAAACTGTATCACAATCTGGGCAGGAAGTCATTGGCATCAACTATTGTCAGGAGAAGCAACAACTACTAACCTGCTAGCTAGCTCCAGTGCTGTAGCTGTGTCAGGATGCGCCCTACCTAGCTAAAAGTAAGGCATTGAACGCTAGTTATGGAAGTCCCCAGTGTTCGTTTCATCTGCAATTTTTGTCTCACTTAGTTGAGTTTTTATCAGTATACAAATATTCTGGACAAAAACTATAATGTAGTTAGAAAAGCATTTATATATTTTGCACATGATTATTTGCCTAAATCGGTTTAGTATGATGTCTTTTTTTCCTCCACAAAATAATTAAAATTTAGTCAAACGTTTACTTACATCATATGTATAGTCAAATCATAATTATAGTTAACATAAAAACTAAAATGTGTAAAAAGCTGCCAATTTAAACCCCGCAAGTCTCACTTCATGCTACAAGTGTATCATTTGAATTTCGAGGCAGGTAACTCACAAGACCACTTCCTATAATCATTTAATGTATATTTTTGTCAGAAATGTGCTTATCCAGAGTGATGTAGTCAATACACTTCCTACCATGTTATGCATTAGGTAGTCAACTTTGAACTAGACAGAAACGTAATGGATATTTTTTAATTGTGTGTTTGTTTGCACATGGAGGACACGTGGAGAAAATCAATGGACATTACATCATACGTTAGATCCTCCTACGCAATGAGGCATTATGGTAATTCAATGACATAACAATATTCATATCGGAATGCAATGTTTATAAAAAATAAAGGACAGTGTCAATACATATTTTGTAATGGGATTTAACTGTGACTCAAAATGCCTAAATGGTTTTAATGTTACTCTCAAAATCTCTGAATAATTACATTTTGATAAGGAGTCGACCAATTAGTAATTCTTTTTGTACATCGATTATGGCAGATATTTCTTATGGGATGCATGTCCTCTAATTAGATAGAAAACTACAATGATAGATATTAGGCAACTAGTTGAATGTCAGAGTAAGATTCGCTACATTGTTCCACGAAATCTCCTCCCATTTTTTATTATCAACCAAAATTTCTGACCTCCCTACACAGTCATAGCCTGGCTCCGCCCTCCAACGTACTTCATTTCCCTTCAGTACTACGTCTGGGTTTGCGGCATGTTTTGGGGTTTTCTCTGAACAATTTTTTACCAGTCCAATCAGCGAACAGAGGGAGTGGATGAGAACGTTGACGTTGATGTCCTGCGCTAGTTTGAGTTGTAGTACGTCACGACCAAACGTAGCGATTGGTTATGGCAGATCCAATAGTTTTAAATTTCAACAAAGTACCCGCCTTCAAGGAAGTTAACGCTTGTCAATGTAGAATGGCCACACTCTCTGTACAACTGAAATGTACGTACAAGAGTCTGGTAGGACCAGGCTAACACAGTCAGGCAAAATCAAAAAATATTAAAGCTTTACTGTGTAACTTTCACTTGTCTTGTCGGCCCAAATTTTACATACGTTTTCAAATGATTTTTTATATATATGTTAATACTGAAAACAGGAATAATACAGGGAATATAACCAATTTCCAAAAATATATATTATTGTCCATAATATGCATTAGTTTGTAGTTAGATACTGTGAAATGTCAATTCTGCTATTCTACTGTTGTCCTTATTTATTATTGTGTGTTCTACTCAGTGTGTTCGGTAATTCCCAACTCGACTGTTGCCCAAAAACCTTTTGTTACGTCACTGCAACATTTTGGAAAATACAAAATGTTATATTTTAACGCAAGTCGATCTTTGAATCGAGTCGATAGTAGAATAATATGGAAAAATAAATATCAGGAAGTCAAATAAATACATCTAGATATTATTTTCAAAAATGTTGCAGTACCATAACAAAAGGTTTTTGGGCAACTTATGGTGGCTGAGTTGAAATTACCTAACATGCTGACATGTTTGTTTTTGCAACTGTTGTGTCGGAAACATAACCGGCACAAAGATGTCTTTGCCGTTTGATTGCAGTACACTCATATGCAGCATGGTATCGGCATCGAAATTTGTGTTATTTTACTGGTATTGGCACCGACTACTGAATTTTGGTATCGTGACACCCCTGCCCCTGACCAGCGCAAAACATTTTTGGTAGAAAAAAGTCTATATAAAGAGGTACAATACAGCGCTACATTACATTTCAAATGTTTAGAATCCATCAATTAATTCATTCATTATTATAGTACAATTATTTTAGGAAATATGCATGACATATTTTTAAATTAGCATTTTTACAAAAAGTTCATGTACCCCCTGCAGTACTCCAAAGTACCCCTTGGGGTGCACGTACCCCCATTTGAGAAACACTGCTCTAGACTATCTGCACCCTGTATTTTTATGTTTTGTGAACTTCATGTGTTACTCTATGTCAGGGGTTCCCAAACCTCTCCTCAGGGACCCCCAGACTGGCCATGTTTTTGTTTAACCCTGAAATGGATCCGCTGATTTAATTAGTCAAAGGCTTAATGTGTAATTGACTAATTTAATCAGTTGTGTCATTTCAGGGAGAAAACAAAAACATGGTGTGTCCGGGGGTCCCCGAGGAGAGGGTTGGGAACCACTGTTCTATGTCATCCTACATAGGGATGTCACGAGAACCGATACTACCGAAACCTTCCGGTTCTAAAATGACAAAACACCAACGATGCCCATTTTCTGAAGTACCGTAGGCACCGTTAGCAAATATGCCAGTGTTGGCAATACTTGCAGGAGAAATCAAAAGCAAACGAAAAGGGCTTTGCCTCCAGTTGCTAGCTAGGTATTCTGCTTCGTTCGGCGGAAGATAATATACTTTTCTAATTTTTACACTTGTGGGTGCACCGTTCCCAGAGGTACTGCAATACAGAGTTGATGCGTGGAGCAGACGGAGCAAGCCCCGTTTCTGAATCCCTGTTTGACAAATCAATTTAATATATATAGTTCCACGGTGGGGAACGTATTAGATAGTAAACTGATAGGAACATATAATTCAAAGCTTTCATTATGCAATACAATACAGCCGTATGGGACCAATGCCCAACACATTACACACAATAATTCGCTCCAGTGTGAAGCTAGCTTCTTTAAGGAGCCAGCTTTAGTGGATTCCTAGCCTTTCGTAGTTTCGCCTTTAAAATAATAGCGCTTGATTCAAACATCGCTTAAGAAATATGGAAACATTACACATTTCGAAAACATGCCACTAAACTTTATTAGAATAGTGTCACATATTTACTAACTTATAATATTTTAATAAGAACATTTACATTTGCAATCTGTATTGCTTAAATATATAATAAATACACAGAATCCTGTGTAATGCTAGCTACATTAAGGATGCTGGTGGTAAATGTGGATATCGCATAGATCACATAAGTAATTCACAACTTACCCAAGACCATGTTGACATGCTACTTTTGCTCTCCAAAAACCTTGAACTAGCCAAGAAACGGTGCGCAATGTTGTGAAAAAAAAACATGTTTATCTTGTTAGCTGAATAGCTGCACAGCTATATCCACCGTTTTGTTTTGCACTGTTGTTGTTTTCGCACAGTACCTTTTGAAAAGCTGTCTGGAATGTGTCTGGGGAGTAGTTGTTGCACTATAAGCATTAATTGGACTTTATTATGTTTTTCTATGCTATATTGCATGTGTTTTTTATAGCTTGTTATGATATTTTTCAAGTGTTTTAGTAAATGTTTGAAGTTCAAGTAGTTGGAATCTTAGAAAATCCTTTTTTTTACCATGGTATCGAAATCGGCGTCGAGAATCGCGTTATTTTACTGGTATTGGCACCGACTACTGAATTTTTGGTATCGTGACACCCCTAATCCTACACCTTTGCGCCTTATCTTCGCCGTGTAAAAATTTCAAATGAGAAGCTGTTATTAATGGCCAGTGTTGGGGAGTAGTTAACTACAAGTAGTGACGCTACTAACTTAACTACATTTTTCAGTAGCTTGGCAGTAGCTCAGTTGCTTTTAAACAGAGTAGCTTGCCCAGTAGATAACTACTTTTTGCAGCAAGTAGCTGTGTAGCGTGAGCAAAAGCTACATTGTGTTTTGTCCATGGTTTTGTCAAGCCTGTCATGAATGAAGCAGCGCAGCTTCTTCTTATTAGATTAGAAACAAAATGTGTGCATTATCGCCACCTGTTTTTTAATCACGCTTCTTGCGGCTTACGGTTCACTGACGTACAGAAGTGGGTTGAAATTCAATTTCGACATACCCATGCATGCATGTTATATTATTCATGATGGAGCAAGACATGACAGCAGAATCAGAGGACGGGGAAACAACTAATTACCCATGGCCTTTTGTCCTACTTAATTTCTCTCAAGGAAACGACAAGTAAAGCCTGACAGTCTGAGATATTTGAGCATTTATTGTATGTAATAAAACAATACTCTTTGAAATCATAATTGTATTGCATTGTTTTAAACAGAAAATATTTTACTTAATACATTCCTCAGACACTTATTCAGTTATTTTTAATATACATCGTTCAAAAAAAATCTAAGTAGTTTCAATGTAGCTAGCTGCTTTTTGATAGTAACTTTTAGTGTAGCTAACGACTTTTCAAAAAGGGTAGCTTGACTGTAGTTTAACTACAACAACTTACAACTAGCTTGTAGCTTGTTAAACTACAGTTTTAGAGTAGCTTCCCCAACACTGATAATGGCCCACCTGGTCAGATAAAAATAATATTACAATGAAATATTGTTTTTCTCATCAACAAATTGCTTGTATACTGTCAATCATTTTAAAATACAATAACAAATAAATTGCCCCCCCCCCCCCCCATTTTTCTCCACCCCCAACTCCCTTTGACCCTGCCTTGTTGGCAGCTCCACAACACCTTGGACAGATGCGGGATAAGGGGCGCTAACATGGTTCATCCAGCCACATGTCACCTAGCCTCCGGTTCTTTTTGCACTGCTCATCCAACACAGAAGGATTTGGCAGATTATGTATGGGATGATTACGCTCACCAACTGTACCTACAGAATTGAATTTACAGGCACCCGATCTCCACACAAAGTGCCACTGGCAAGGTAGATGATTTGGCTTATCTATACCAAATCCCAGGCAGCACTATGCCAATTTACACTGCCTCGTTCTGGAGGTCTGGGGAAAGCCAGAGAACCCATAGTCAGTCATGAACCGCTGACTATGTTGACGTAGACTGTCCTGCAATGCAGCGACTTACACCACTATGCCAAGTAGACCCCCAAGATTGCTGGATAATTCAACAAGGGTTGCCGAAAAGCAAGCTTTTGGAAAGTTCCCTACAGTCAAACATTTTAGTTAACCAGAACATTGTCATGAGTACTGGTCAGGGGACTTAACCACACAGTAACACAAGGACATGAAGATGTCTTATTAATGTAATTCACAAGTCATGAATAGATTTTGTTGAAACAGGAGTTAAACTCCAAATTATTCTGACACTAAATAGGACAATCCCAAGCCATCCCAGTAATAACCAGCAATAAATGTAAGGTTTGAGGCAGAGTCAGGTGTGAGGTGAAATTGGAGAACAACTCATTGTAATGGCTTACTGAAGACACGAGTTCAACACAGACACTGCTAGTGAACTATTCATGGTGCCGCTTGCTGCCCAACTTCTGATCTGACAGGACACGAAAAAGGTGCAGCTCACTGGGGATTGGCTAGGAGATGGGGCCTCACTGCCACCTTACACATGATGACATTGGTGATGGGATTGGCTATCAGTCCAGGGTGATACGAAACCAAGGGCATCTGCAGTGACAAATGGCGAGGCTGACACACAATAGCAACTAATCATGGAGCTGTGAAAAGAAAACCAGCGACAGGGGCGCTCAGGTAACGGAGCTGTAACTAAAACCGCAGGGCGCTAGGTAAGGAAGGTGGCTCTGAAGGCGCGAAACTGGCACTCGGGTTACCAGAAAGTGTGACTCACTGACAGGAAGAGGCAGCGTTCGTGCAGGATTATGCCGAGAACCGGAGAGGAGAGAGTGCGATAAGTGACAGCTACTTCGTTGCATTTTTAAAAGCTGCCATGAATAATTGACCCAGGTACCATACAAAGAGGAGGCCACTGATCCCAGAGAGAAGCACCATACCCATTGACGCCGACACTTTCTTTTCAGTTCGCGTGACACCAGAGCTGGCAGAGTACCACATGGCGACACCCCTAGTGATGTGTCATTAGCTCTCCGACTATGACAGAGGTTAGGTGAAAAGAGACTCGCTCTCCGTGACCAAAGCAAGCTGCGGAACTCAACCCAGAGCATAATTGCGAGTGCGGATTTAATCCACCTAATTAACGGTAAATCGTGTGCTGAGGTGCACACGTCAAGTTGGAGAGAAAGCATTACTACTTTTTCCACTCAGCCCTACTGTTTGTAAATTAAATTACCGTACTAATGGGAGCTATTTTTTATGAACTTATGAAACTAAGTCATGAAATGTAAACAGGCTAGACTTAAATAAAGTGGATCTCTGTCTCTACCATGAAGGGACCAGTCTGTTTAGCCCAAACATGAAAAATGAGTCTATAGCTGGTAGTTTATAACAGCTGATGGGAAAGGTAATATTAATACATACTTTAAACTGTAGGTGCGGATATTTTGGGTCTGCCATAATTAGTAAATAAGAAATACTTGCAGCAATGTGCAACTTTCTCAAATGTTCACAAGCAGAACATAAAGGGCTTGAAAATCACAGTGTCATCAATTAACTTAAATCCCTTAAAAACAACTTAAAACTCTTTCTTTGATGAGGCTGATTTAATCATGTGATAAAAGGCCACGAAAAACAATGTAACCAGTCTCTGGTACAGGCATTAGAAACAATGTAACCAGTCTCTGGTACATGCATTAAAAACAATGTAACCAGTCTGTGATACAAGCATTAGAAACAATGAAAACCTTCTTGGATGTATGCACTTGACTGTTCACTTTCGGCTAGACTTAAGCCTCTAGCATTTTGCCTCTAGCATTTTGAATAACAGGGGTATCACAGTGGTATCACACAGAACCTGATGGTCGCAGTAGATGGGCGCACGCAATCAGCACAATGATATATGCACACGAACACAAATATATCTCTACCCAAGCCCTAGAAATCTCTTTCCTTTACCATAGGGTGTGCAGCCCAGATGAAGTCAGTGCTCTGTTATTTAGAGTCCATGTTGTCATTAATTCTGTCTGCATCAAAAGCAGCACATGTTATTTACACTAAAGAGCGCAATCTGTCTTGGGGCAGATGGGGGTGGCTTCAGGCTGGAATACAGTCATCAATGCAAATTTCTGCATCCGGTCCTGAATAGCTTGAATAGCTTTGTCTGCCAATGGTGGAGTGCACAAGTAATATTCTGTCAAAACCAACAAATCCTGTTTGGCACGGCAAGTTCAGTTTTAGGACATTCCAACCCCCACCTTATACACACTGAAAATGCATTTGGAAGTAAGAACAAAGACCCATAATATCATTTTGTGGTACAATTTTGATTCCTAAATGTCATAGGAAACACGGTAACAGAATGTTTTATGCAATATTTTCATTAAAACTTTGATCTATTGTTTTCATACATTTAATAGATTTATCATGACAAAATTGTAGTGAAAACATTTATGAGAATATGTTTGCAAAAAAGACTGATCTAATTCTGTATCCTTACAGATAAAAAATACTATGGAATAATATCAGCAAATCCATACAGTAGTTGAACTGTTACTGAACACGAAGGAGCATTAAAAGGTGTTTTGGGCAGAATCACGCCCATATCAAGTGCGTAGCTGTCCAGTCCAGGATACACACAGACTAATGTATCCTCAGACATTCAGGGTGAGACACGGGCTCTGATTCATCTTTTGAGGGAGTTTTACTACAGTGAGTGATGAGTGGGTCCCATCAGAGGAGCATGCCTGTGCTTGCACCAATCACTCCAATTGGAGGCTCATCCCTTCACCATTACTAGAAACTGTCCAATTAGAATATCTGTCCTAGGCACGCCACGTGCAAACTAAAAAGCAAAACATTGATGGTATTTTTCAAAGGGTCTTGCAGGTAAGGGCTAACTGACTCATGCTGTTAGATTAGGAGAGAAAGCCACTCGATATCTAGTCATACAGCGCCCTCTATCAAACAAACTGGGCACTCCACTGCATTCATCGTACAAGGCATTTGTAGGAGGGGAGGTTTCAGTGTTGTCCTACAATGAATTTGAAGGGGAGAAACTGGAAACGTCTCAGTCTCTTTGTGCATTTTTGAACGACAGACTCGTTTATTCATATTTTTTATCTGATATTCTCTTCAGTTCTGCCTTTAATGTCCCTGTTATTACAGTTGACTTGAGATTAACATTGCAGATTATTCATTTTAATTTTACAAGAAACAGAGCAGTTTGTGGCCAATAAAGAATGCAGTCAGGGTTATTTTATGTTAAACTGTGTCAGTTCCAGCGCAACTCTAAATACTTGTGTTCTTGGACAAAACAAAAGACTAAATAAATTAATTTTATCTGTTTGGACTTGTTTATTCCTTTCATTATATTAGCTATACTAAAAAATAAATAATAATAATGGCCTTATAATTGCAATCTGATGGATTTTGTACATGCAAATCGATTCCTGCCGCTCCCACCACAAGTAGATGTCAAAGCCAGTATGAAAACCACTCTCTGGCTTGAATGTCTAAATTATTTCATTACATTGAATTTGCTTAGACATCCAAAACAATAAAGTAAATAACCCAGAAAGCAATTGCCTTTTGTAATGTTTCCCAGACATTGTTGCTTGGCAGGGAATTTTCCAAGGTTTAGCCCTAGGCACTAACTCGATAACAGCTAGCTAGCTTCACACTAGAGCTAAAATTATATAATGTGTGGTTCTGAATTTCCGTTTTAATAACCTCTCCTGCCTGTGGTAACTGACAAGCAAAAAAAATGCTTGGTATGCATAGAACCTACAGCATAGCAGATTTGCCAACATAAAAGCGTAACTTACCAAAAAAGTGTTAACTTACCTTCAAAATCAAAGTCCCCCACACATGGCGGAATTCAAAAACATTATCCCTACCCAAAGTAATTGAAGCCCCTACCCTCACAACATAAAAACGCAACGTTACTAAAATAGCCTTTTACATTACTTCAATTAGCTGTCAATTAATTGTAGTGATGAAGCAACCGATGATCAAACTCGAAATCAGAAATATAATCAGAAATACTTGTCACTTGTAATATCGATACAACAGTAGAGCATTGAATGACATTGGCTAATGAATATACGGAAATAGTAGCAGCAGCAGCGAGAAATAAATAGTAGCTTATATAGATAGTCACACAGTGATGTTAAATAAAGTTAGCATCAGAGAAGCATGAGTTATTATATACACAGGGATGTGAGCCAGTTCAGCTATTGAGTCTTACGGCTTATGAGTAGAATGACGATAAGTAGGGGTGGGACAGTACGTATTGCACTTTCAGGGTTACCATATGTTTTTGGTACAGCACAAAAGACTGTAAAGATTTATTTAAGATAACTTTTTAATTCAATTGGCAAAAGACAGGTGCATATCTGCAGCTATAAAGATGCATATCACTCTTCTTTCTATCCCCGTTAGATTCTGCTGACAAGGCCTGCTTAACTGCATTTGGGAGACAACATTGTTTTGGTTTCTCCCTGTTTCCATGTTATTCTGGTGATACTGAAAAATCCTATACAATCTGTTTAGGTGAAGTGGTGCGTGTCAGCTATTTCTTTTCACCCACCCGCTCCAAACCGAACAACTACATGGAAACAAAGTAAAGAACTGTAAAGCCGTCAAACAAACCAAAATTCCAAAATGCATTTGTAACATATGGTTTGCAAGTGCATTGCTACATAGTCTACATTGTTTACTTTCAATTTAAGAAAATAACATATGTTTGTTTTACGGAATGTGCAAGACACTAATGTTTAAATTCAATGTATGAGTATAGAAAAATTTGTAGATTTCCCAATTATTACAAAGGCAATAGCCAAATATAGCCTTCTAGATCAAGTTGACGAGGCATTCAACATGCAAACCGCAAAGAGCACCACATGTGGTACAGTTAATATTACATGCACATTAATAATCCGTCGATTTAGGCCTACCATTACAGTTGAAATTGAGGTCCGGTCCAAGAGGGTTGGTGGGAGGGACACTGTAATCAATTTTAGGAGTAACAAAGCCATTTGTAAGGGATCTTGTTTCCATCTGTCTTTTTGACATATAGTAATAAAAAAGATTTAAACTCCTGTTGGAGAACTCTAGCTGGAAGTGATTTTTTTACATTTACATTATTTTTGGTAGTTTAGATGTGAATTCTTCATTCGGCCTTTGCATCTGGCGTTTCAGAGTTAGCATATTTTCATTTGCTCATTATCCTTAATTAACAATTTATCTCAGTAGCCGAGGCTAGATTTTCTTCTGGTTCAGGTGTTTGCGTGTTGTACTAAACTTCAGGACTAGGGCTGAAGGACTTAGGAAAATAATCTAATTGCAATTTTTTTAACCAATATTGCAATTGCGATTCAATATGGAATTATTTTTTAATCTCTTTGACTTCTGTATTATTCAACAAAGACAAGCAATAAATCATTGTATAGTATGAACAACACAACATTAGATAGATTTAACAAACTGTTCTTTCCTGGAGGTCAGGCCTGTATGTGATGAGGAAATTAGGTGATGCATGAATTAATTAGGGGCGCAGATGGCTCAGTGGGTAGGGAGTCAGACTTGTAGTCAGAAGGTTGCCAGTTCGATTCCCGACTGAGCCAAATGTTGTTGTGTCCTTGGGCAAGACACTTTACCCTAATTGCTCCCAGGTCGTTGCTGTAAATAAGAAATTGTTCTTAGTCAACTTACCTGGTTAAAAAAAAAAAACAAAAAAAAATTTAACATTATTTACAACTTTTATTTAATTAATTACGTCAATCAGTAGTATATTGAGCACTGACCAAGCCTGGTGTAAACATTCATATGAAAATCAGAAATAAATCACACAAACTAAAGTGCAGGTTGCAGAACTGTGTGTGTTTATATACACTCACCTAAAGGATTAATAGGAACACCATACTAATACTGTGTTTGACCCCCTTTCGCCTTCAGAACTGCCTTAATTCTATGAGCAACAAGGTGCTGAAAACTTACTCTTTAGAAAAGTTGGCCCATATTGATAGGATAGCATCTTGCAGTTGGAGATTTGTGGGATGCACATCCAGGGCACGAAGCTCCCTTTCCTCCACATCCCAAAGATGCTCTATTGGTTTGAGATCTGGTAAATGTGGGGGCCAACTTAGTACAGTGAACTCATTGTCATGTTCAAGAAACCAATTTGAAATGATTTGAGCTTTGTGACATGGTGCATTATCCTGCTGGAAGTAGCCGTCAGAGGATGGGTACATGGTGGCCATAAAGGGATGGACATGGTCAGAAACAATGCTCAGGTAGGCCGTGGCATTTAAACGATGCCTAATTGGCACAAATGGGCCTAAAGTGTGCCAAGAAAACATCCCCCAACCCATTACACCACAACCACCAGCCTGCACAGTGGTAACAAGGCATGATGGATCCATGTTCTCATTCTGTTTACGCCAAATTCTGACTCTACCATCTGAATCTCTCAACAGAAATCGAAACTCATCAGACCAGGCAACATTTTTCCAGTCTTCAACTGTCCAATTTTGGTGAGCTCTTGCAAATTGTAGACTCTTTTTCCTATTTGTAGTGGAGATGAGTGGTACCCGGTGGGGTCTTCTGCTGTAGTAGCCCATCCGCCTCAAGTTTGTGCATGTTGTGGCTTCACAAATGCTTTGCTGCATACCTCGGTTGTAACAAGTGGTTATTTCAGTCAAAGTTGCCCTTTTATCAGCTTAAAGCAGTTGGCCCATTCTCCTCTGACCTATAGCATCAACAAGGCATTTTCGCCCACAGGACTGCCGCAAAGTTTACGTTTTTCCCTTTTCACACCATTTTTTGTAAACCCTAGAAATGGTTGTGCGTGAAAATCCCAGTAACTGAGCAGATTGTGAAATACTCAGACCGGCCCGTCTGGCAACAACAACCATGCCACGCTCAAAATTGCTTAAATCACCTTTCTTTCCCATTCTGACATTCAGTTTGGAGTTCAGGAGATTAGCCGCTTTCCGACCGCAGGGATTTTTGCAGTTCCTAGAACATAACGTTCCTATAACCATTTTTTTCTTGTGTTCCGATAGAAGAAATTGCGGGATTATTTAGTCCCTCTAACTGCCGTTCCTATAACCTTTTTAGCTCCTACTCCAGAGCAGGGTCTTTCCCTTTTCCTAGGTCCACGTTGATTGGTCCAATTTATAAATTACTCCGGTCGCTTCGTTTGTCTGTTGCGTATAATAATATGCTGGAGCCTTCGTCTTTTATGTTTCTGTGTTAAGTAGCTACTCAATTTCTATAACTCCAGCCTAATTTTTTAAACGCCGCGGTTCGAACTCCGTTATTAGGACATATCAACACAACATTATTTTTATAAAATTGTATTGGATGTGTCGTTTTCAGCCTCGTAATCTGAAAGAACAGCAAGCCGCGGTAGGAACCCAACACTACTTGGGCTGAAATCAA